>VZTS01010639.1:4191-17551 GCA_013400795.1 Pluvianellus socialis
AAATATCTGATTTCTCCTAATAAAAAAATAGTATTGAGGAAGGAGGGAAATATAGAATTAATTTCTACAAAATTATTATTTCTTATCTAGTCTCTAACCAAAAGTTATATTCATCACTGTACAACTGAGTGATGAAACATACCACATCTATTTTAAGTATTAATCATTTATAAGCCAAGAACATCTTTGTCAATTCAGAAAGTATATTGATGTAAATAGTTGCAACACAATTCTAAATTTAGGCAAGTCCAACAATTATTAGATGTTTACATGCCTAGGACTAGAAGAAATGTACATTCCAAAACCCCAAATTCTAACAGAGTGGCCAAGTACAGGAGAGCCGGACACTGAAAACATCCAGGTTTGGGCACACAGTTCCTGTAACTCTCCCCATCCCCAGGCTCTTATGAACCCTGTTGGAGACAGAATATTAGGCTAGATTGACCATTGATCTTCTGACCCAGAAGGGCATTTGCTATGATTCTGACTTTTACCTCCTTGCTAGGCAATTGCAGAAAAATATCCCAGCCACAGGTTGGAGAGAATATGTAACTTTAAGAAGAAAGTTGCCTGGTTTCTGTGATGCAGTGCAACTTGTCTTGTATGACCTGTTTGTGGCTTTGAGCTAATAAGGTGCCTTCTGTAGGTACTGTACTTCCCTCATGTACTTTACCATCAGAAATGCTGGTGCTTACAGAAGAGAGAAGGGAGAAATGATTCCTCATTTAGCCTCCCCTAGGTGTGCTGTAAATTTACTTTCAACTGCCTACTCACTCAATCTGCTTGAAAACCCAAGGTCTGACCATTCTGTCCAGCTGGAAACTACTCGGTCACTGAGGAAGGTGATGATGATGATGATCACCATAAAGTCTAGTATAAGATTTGTATCAAATCCTAGTCAAATCTTCAAAAACACCACTAAAATAAGATTACATGTCTTCCTAACATTTAACCCCAGTATGAGTTTTCAATACTGCATTTGATAGTACTTTTCATAAATATTTTAGCTTAATGTCATTAAAAAATCTACTTCATTCAAATAGCTTATTATCAGGAAAATGTAAAATAAAGATAACTAGCAAAATTATAATATCTGTTAGTATATAGAGCTCTGCTATTCCTTTTCTGAAATCATCACTATTAGCAAACCTCAGACAGCAGGTGTCATTTAATTTATAATATCTGGCTTGACTCTAGACATTTTATGGTTTAAAGAGCACATACTGGGAATTACATGTAGTTGATTACAGCTAACTAAAATCAATTTCATATTTTGATAAAACCAAAGATGTCATTGTTGTTCTGCACCAGGCTTGGCTTTGCATTTTTGTCCCTCTAATAAGAGAATAATAAAGAGCATTTATCATTCAGGAGAAAAAATGCCCAAAACTTCAGGAAGGGAAGCAACAACTAGCAATACTGTGCTGAAGATGGAAACATTCAGGGTCTGTTGGCTCTGGAATTTCGATCCCTTCAAAATAAGCAAGTGTGTCTAGAAGCGTAACGCTTTTAATTCTACATAGAATATGGTGTGTGCAAGGTGTGATGAATTACTGGGAATTAATACTACAATTTTTAATGTAAGAACTAACTATGTTAGGAATGTATCACAGAATGCAAATTGAACACTGCTGTAACCCTGTCTACTTAATCTTTTGCCTGCTTTCCTGAGCTACCTGCCTTTTCCTTTTCATAGATAGTAAAGCTGAAACGAAGTATTTTAAGTTTCATTAGAGAAAACATGCAAAAAAGTGGTGTATGGGGCTCAGTCAATTTGTCTTGTAAGAATGAAGGGTTAAGTTTACAAGGAGTTCAAACTAATACAAAAAAACCTCCAACTGCAGCCAACTATCCAATAAAAAACAATATGAATATGCTTGTGCATGACAGTGAATTACTAACAACTGAGAACTAAGGGTATATGGTTCAAGACTTTGGGATTTAGAACATTAACAAACAACTGGAAAGTTGCCTATAATTTATCAAACGAGCACAAACAAGCTCCCCTTGTCTTAGAAAAGCATGTGGGTAGGGTGGCTAGAGAGTAACACTAAGCTTCTAGAAAGAGATAATGTTACTATCTCTTTTTTTTTTTTTGATCCTGTTAGTTACGAGACATTGAAACTAGCACTGCCATCAAATCAACCAGTATTATTTCAGCATGATGTTGTGTTCCCATGTTCAGTGCTACTGGTCTGCTATTTAGATTAAAAGCAACCCAGAGCATAAACCAATTTTGCCCCGTTCACTCAACACATGGTAGAGATGGGTTGCAACTACTGCAATCTCGCAGTTGACAAATGCAGTTTAGGAGATTTCAACTCAATCCCTGGTACTCACTGATATTTCTTAATACAGATTAATAACCTCTTAAGCAAATATTCATAGGAATGTATGAACAAGAGGCTGCATGAGAACAGAATTCTACTGATTTTGCCAATAGAGAAACAAATTCATTCCATTGTACCACCACTATTCTAGTAAAAATACACCATAAAAACTCTAAGTATAGTAAACACTCTATCAGCAGAGATGAGCAAATAATGCTAATTACAAACAAGCCTTCATTCTAATTTAAAACATCTACCCTCTGTTCACATTTCCTACATTTCTCTCCAGTTGGTATTCTGCTGAATTAGTTTATTCCTGACAACAATTGCCAAAATTATGTTTGAAGTCATTTAATTAAAGTTTGTAAAGTGCTCTAAGATCAATAAGCTGAGAGATGCTATAGAGGTAAAGTATTGTCTCAGATCTGCAAAAATAAGAACTTAACCATTCATCAACTGAATGAGATTTCTCTCATTGATTTCAATGAGCTTTGAATAAGGTCTAATTTCCCACAAGCATTATATTTTGCTTAGAAGTCACATGCTGAAGTAAACACTACTCCACTATATAACTGCCACGAGTTGAATTACAGTGTCAGTTGAGGAATGTCTCCTTTTGTACATGAATTTAAAGATCTCTGTTATTTTCATATGCAAGTCAAAGTGCATTCTCAACTTCATCCAAGCTTATGGCTCTTTCTGTTATCTTAACAGACATAATTGATTTTCTTACTTCCTTTTACAGAAAGAATTCAGTACAATAATGAATTCCCAAAGAATGCCACTGCCAAAGCTAGAATTACTGGAAAAACATTGCACAGATGGCTTCTTTTATGTATTGTTATAGTTTAGAGTTCAGTGGGCCTTTCTAAATGCATATAGAAAATGTGACATGGTCTAAGCTGACAGCATCAAGGGCCAATAGAGAAAGCTACGGTCAAAAAAAGAGCATGCAATTTACACTCTTAAGCTGGCTGGACTCACTTCTCTGATTACAAATCTCAATGGCTACTAAATTGTTAAAATTGTTAAGTACTAAAGAAGCCATGTGGTGGGACTGATCCTCCCACTGTTCATTTTGATTTGAACTTCATGGTATTTGAAGAACATTGTCTTTTCATGAATTAAGAAGGTATTCTTTTTCACTTGCCTTGTTTCTCAGGGGGCAAGGAGCCTTTCAGATAGCTGTGTTTATACATCCTGGCAAGAATCCTCACAGAGAGATCTGTACAATTACCCTCAATTCTGCCTCATATGTGTCTTCCCCAACCTCCTATTTTAAACCTGCCTCCTTTTTTGTTCAGCTTTAATTATCAAACTGTCATTATGCCCCATCCTTCCCCCAAGCCTTCCATCTGTGACTGCACATAAAATTTTTATTTCCTTCTCATATGCTTCCTAGTCATTCATCCTCTCATTTAACATTTTACAAACTCTACCTCTGTATTGCCTTTAATACCATGCCATTTCTGTACTTGATTTGCTTACTATTAACTGTCTCTGTGACTAAAAATCCTGTCTTTTTAAATAGTTCAACAATGATGCAAAAACATTGCCAAATACTATACACACACACACGCAAAAAAAAAAGAGGCACTGACTATAAAACAGAGTTACAGTACTATAAGCTCTAAAAGTCTAAGAAAGTTTAGAGATTTTTAAACCACTTACACTAATTCAACATGAAATTTTGACAAACATGAAAGGTACTCAATGTCTTGTAGATGCATTTCTACCTGTCCCCTGTGCACATTAAAATCATGTTCTGTCCTGCAGTTCTGAGTATATGTAAAATGTACATTCAGCTACAGAATTTCCTTTCTCTTTCACTGTGGTAGTTCAGAGAATCTAGTTTATAAAAATATGCCCTTACTGTGCTGCCCCTCCCTGCACACTGCATGGGCTGTGACTAGGTATCAGGAGATGATATAGACAGAAATTAGGGTGGTAATCAGTGACACAGGGTCTAGTTGAAAGCAAGTAACCATCAGTGTATCCCAGAGATCAACTGGGTCCAGTACTGTTCAACATCTTCATTAATGATCTGGATGATGGGACAACATGTAACGCCAGTGGGAGGAGTGGCTGATCCACCAAAGTGTACGGCCAACCAGAGGGACCTCAACAGGCTGGAGAAAAGGGCTGACAGCAACGTCATGGAGTTCAACAAAGGCTGGGGGCCAACCAGCTGGAAAACAGCTTGGCAGAAAAGGACCTGGGCGTCTGGGTGAGCACAAAGCTAAACATAAGCCAGCAATGTGCCTTTGCCACAAAGAAGGCTAATGATATCCTGGGGTGCATTAAACGTAACAATGCCAGCAAGTCAAGGGAGGTGATTCTTTCCCTCTATTCAGCACTGATGAGACCACACTGGGAATACTGTGTGTACTGGTTTTGCATGGCAAATTGTTGGTTGCAGGAAGTTTACAGGGGTGGCTTCTGTGAGAAGGTGCCAGAAGTTTCCCCTATGTTTGACAGAGCCAATGCCAAGATGGAACCGCTGCTGGCCATGGCCAAGTCAGTCACCAACGGTGGTAGCACATTTGTGATAACGTATTTAAGAAGGGAAAAAAAAATAGTGCAACTACAGCCAAAGAGAGGAGTGAGTAGATGTGAGAGCAACAACTCTGCAGACACCAAGGTCAGTGAAGAAGGAAGGGCAGGAAGTGCTCCGGGGGCCAGAGCAGAGATTCCCCTGCAGCCCATGGTGAAGACGATAGTGAAGCGGCCCATCCCCCTGCAGCCCATGGAGGTTAATGGCGGAACATATATCCACCTGCAGCCCCTGGAGGACCCTATGCTGGAGCAGGTGGATACCTGAAGGAGTCTGTGACCCTGTGGAGAGGCCATGCTGGAGCAGGCTTGTGGCAGGACCTGTGAACCCATGGAGAGAGAGGGCCCACACTGGAGAGGATTTGCTGGCAGCACTTGGGAGCCCATGGGGGACCCATGCTGGAGCAGTCTGTTTCTGAAGGACTGCACCCTGTGGAAAGGACCCATACTGGGGTAGCTCATTAAAAACTGCAGCCCATGGGAAGGAGCTACGTTGAAGAAGTTTCGGAGGACTGTCTCCATTGGGAGGGACCCCATGCTGCAGGGGAAGAGTGTGAGGAATCCTCTCCCTGAGGAGGAAGGAGCGGCAGAGACAACATGTGATGAACTGACCATAACCCTCATTCCCCATCCCCCTGTGCCACTTGGGCAGAGGAGGTAGAGAAAATCAGGAGTAAAATTAAGCCTGGAAAGAAGGGAGGGGCACGAGGAAGGTGTTTTAAGATTCAGTTTTTAATTTGTCATTATCTTACTCTGATTTGATTGGTAATTTTTTTTTTTCTCCGAGTCAAGTCTGTTTTGCCCATGATGGTAATTAGTAAGTGATCTACCCCTGCGCTTATCTTGACCTACAAGCCTTTCATTGTAGGTCATTTCACTGTCCATCTGAGGAGGGAGTGACAGAGTGGCTTTGGTGGGCACCTGGTATCCAGTCAGCGTCAAACCGACACACTGTATCCTCACTACAAGAGAGACATGGACAGACTGGAAAGTCTCCAATGACGGGCCATGAAGATGCTGAAGGGACTCGAGCATCTCTCCTATGAGGAAAGGCTGAGAGAACTGGGACTGTTTGGTCTGGACAAGAGAAGGCTCAGGGGGAGGTTCTTATCAAGGTATATAAATACCTGAAGGAGGAGGGCAAAGAGGACAGAGCCAGTTTTTTTACAGTGGTGTCCACTGACAGGACCAGACGTAATACGCACAAACTGATACACAGGAGGTTCTGTCTGAACATCAGGAAACACTTTTTCACCATGAGGGTGACCAAGCACTTGAACAGGTTGCTCAGGGAGGTGGTGGGAGTCTCCCTCCTTGGAGATATTCAAAAGTTGTCTGGACATGATCCTGGGCAACTGTCTCTATGTGGCCCTGCTTGAGCAGGGAAGTTGGACGAGATGATCTCCAGAGGTCCCTTCCAACTTCAATCATTCCATGATTATGTGAAGTGGTTTTATTTAGATCTGAAATTAGAAGGTAGTTTAAAAGCCATATTTAACACAGTAAGCAACATTAAAAATGGATGCTATTTGCCTTCATACCAAATGATTTAATCCCCCACCACATACAGAAAGTCTCCTACATCTAAACATAAATAAATCTGTTCATTTGCTTTATGCTCTTAAGCAGTCATCAGAGAGGTGTAAAATCATTGAAGGTTTAGTTCTCAGTAGGCAAGGTCCTGAGGGGTTTATCTTCTTATGTGATTATAATTGGACATTTTATTATAAGACTCAACACAGAATATTACCTTCAATGCAAATCCTAATGTCTCTGGGATCTGAGATCACATTTATACACCTGGATCAGAGATCTCTGTGTGAGAGACAGGTTGGAATTTAAAAAAAAAAATCCAATGTAGTTCTTCACTGAAAAGAAAATAAACCAAAGTGAATTACTTTTTTTAATTTGAAATTACACACATAGAAAATTGCAGGGTGGTGGCATTTTTTATGTTTGTTTTCTTAAGTAAAGGAATATGAAGAGTACATTTGCTGGGCTAAAGAGACATGCTCATATTCTGTCTTCACTGAGGTAAAACCATTACTATGCAGACCATGGCCTTAAACAGACAAAATCAGTTCACCACCACTGTTAGACTAGTATATTACTTACAAGACTAGTAACCTGACCACCACAAAAAAAACCAAAAAAGGGAAGAGAGCTTGTTCCAGAAAAGTGGGGTAAACAAAATTTGAACAAAATTTAATTTCTGCACCTAATATGTACAAACAATTTCTAATTTCACACTGACGTTCCAATCAAGATTTCAGATCTTTTTGTACAACCTCCAGCAATTCCATGATTTATTATAAATGTCACACTGTACATCTTAAGCACTCAAATGAAAACAAAAATACAAAATACTTCAATTTTTTTTAGCATCTTGTGAGGTATTTTCCCCTGAAGAAAACCATAATTACATATTCACTTACCCACTTAATGATCCACAATGATTTTTCATTAGTATGTATAGAACCCATAAATCAAATGTCTACAGAAAATCCTCAAGTATAAACATAACCTACTAGGCAGAACACAAGATATGCAGTTCTTAGGATAGTGCTAAACTGGGATGCAGGAGGTCATCTGTGCCCTTAAGTACATGTTTGCACATACTAATGTGAGAACTAACCCATTTTTTAAAATACGTAAATTGCATTGGGAACATAGCTTAGCAGACTGCTTTGAACACACATTTCAATGTCAAGAAACTGATAAAGTGTTACACATTTTTGAAGCATCTCTGGCACTTGGCATAACAATAAGGACTCCATTCATAAGATTTAATAAAGGCGTAACTTTAGAGAATTATGGAAAAAAACAAGGCATATAGCCAAGAACTGAATTTCTGTCTTCGATCCAAATATACAAATGTCATTTCATTTTTTTAATTACAACTATTTCTTTGTTGTCAGGGGAACAGCATGACCTCACTTTTGAGAATAAGACCAGGGAAAGGGAGAAAAGGGAAGTTAATTCCTATTGAAAAAAGGAAAGCCTATCTCACAGTCACAGCCAGCCTCTCTTGAAAACTTGAAAAATTTCTGTAGTGATTACCTTCTCATGTGTCTTCTAGGTCAGACAAGAAAATACCCAATAACATCAGGGAAGCGTATTACATTCTTCAAAGATCTTGTCCACATTCTGACAAGCGAGTTGTGGTTTCCCCTTTAATTCAATGAAAACTGCCATGGCATTCACTCTGAACTACCTTAATATTTAACTGGTCTGTGAATACCAGATTCTTCTGAAGATTGTGGCTAAGTATCAAGTGATGAGCTACATATTTACAGATCAAATTTTTGATCTGTACATTACACAACTGATTACAGAAGCACTAGAGGATTGGTTGCTTCATTAAATGTTTCAGATTCAGTCTTTATTAGCATTGTTGAGACAAGACTAGGATGGGTAAGAGAGCATGGCAACATGGCCAAAACTAGGGACTAAAGGCTACTGAGCACAAGATGAACAGCTACTGACTGAACTGCTTCCAGTGGTATATTTATATAACTATGAGAATGACTGAGCAACTCCAACTGGTTCTGAAAATAGCACTACTTCTTATGCCCTAAAGTTTGCAATGGTGTACACAGCACAGCCACCGAAGCTCCGCCTCTCCAGAGGATTAACACATACTGTTCAGCATGGAATAGATACCAGTTACTGCAAGCACTGAGTGCAAGAAATTTTGAAGCAAAAATATAAAGTGTAACTACTAATCTACCATTCATTACATTTTTAATTGATGCAGCAATTCTGAAGACAGCAAAACAATCACTACTAACAACAATATATTTGTAACATACTATCCATCTACAGGTGTACATGAACAAGAAGCGAAAAGCAGTCTCCATTACTTCTTGAAGGCTATCAGGGGAACACAAACTGTAAACATCCAATTGTAACAGATGCCAGGCCTCATGAATATATCAATTTTCATCCCTGAACAGATATTTTGAACAGCCCAGTGGGAGCATGCACATTTCATTAAATACCCACATGCTCCAAAAAAACAAGAGCATTTCTTATTTGTAAGAGGACCACTACATTAGAAAGATTATTACAAGAAAATACTCAAGGGAGAAGTCAAGCTTTCCTTTGTAATTAAACTTTATTTGAAACTGAAACAAAAGACTTCCTAAAAGAGACACTTCTAAAGCTCTCAGAATAGTTTTCTCTCCTTATAGTTATGCAAGATTTAGCCAACATTTATAATATTTGACTTGGTTCAAATGCAGAGAGCTAGCTTGGTTCTTCCTTTCCACATAAAAAGGAGGTATTTTCAGTGTAATAAGACAAACAAAAGTCAAAAACATTCTCCATAGTAGAAATGGTCTGGGCTTTCACTCTTACTCACACGAACTACCATTCATCTGCCCCACCAACTGCTCTTAAAGAAAAGGTTGAATTTCTTCTTTAGGTATTATCAACATGAGGCTGACTGCAAAAAAACCTCAGTGATATAATACATTGAACTTCTCTTTATTCTACACAGCAGTTTTCACAAACCTGTTCTCAGAAGAAACTTTTTTTCAGAAAACAGTTTCCATTAACTCATAAATATTTGCATGCAACACACAAATTCAGAAAATTCTCAAGCAATCCTGACATTCCCAATTCTTTTTCCCAAAAGTATCACACCTCCCTCTGAATTTGTTTTTGAGGGGTGAAAAGTACTTCTAGAATTTCTGATTCTTTCCCCACTATTTTCAATTGACAAATATTCTAATTTTTTTTCCAAAGCAAGACTTAAAAATTCTTTTCATGACTGGAACAACTTGCTGCACAAGGTAAAACTGACAGAGGATGAACAATGAGATGAAAAAATGAAAAGAAGAAAGCTCTGACTCAACGGGAAAGAAATAGAGAGGATCTTCCTCAAACTTAAGGAGAAAATGTGAAAAAGTAGAAAGATTAATCTAAAGGAGAGGAAGCAAACATGACTTCAGTCTCAGTATTTGAACTTTAGCAAGATGTGAGAGACAGTAAACTGCCAAAAGACAGCAAAAAGAAAGAACTAGCTATAGTCACCATTTCACATCTGAAACCTCATCAGAGAACAAATGGTTTAAATGAGAAATGATTGGATGGAGAATGATTTGTGAATGCTTCTACCTGTTGTAATATGATGACCTAGTTAAGAACAAATATGAAAAATGTGATACCAAGGACTTTTGTTATAGTCTTCTTTTCAGGTCTAGCCAAAGTGAAAGGATTTTTTTTTTTTTTTATGCATTATAAAGTCAGCAGGTGCAAAGAGTACAAACAGACTCAACACAAGCACAAAACTGGAACAAAAAAAAAAGTTGTGAAATTGTATTCCAAGATGGCATAGGAATAGTGGTCAGGAAACCTAGCCGGGTAGATAACAAGGATTAGAGTCACAGTCTGGACACGATATGAAAAAAACCATTAAAAATCTGACATTCAATGAACCCACTTTTCCAAGACCTTTCTGGGTTCACCTGGCAGCTATAAAATTTTCAACATAAAACCACTCATTCCCTGTTGCAAGGGAATTAATTTAATCCCTTCTCTGCAATATGTACATGCACATAAGTATCCTGCAGATATGTACAAGGGAAATCATAGCCTAGATGTACCCAGCTGCCATTCCAACTGATGCTCTCCAAAAACCACACAAATATCCAAGGCACTTTACACACTCCTGTGAAATACTTTGAAATTCAGCAACTCATGTAAAATAAGGTGGTCAGACAAATAATAATAGACAAAGATAATTTCCACTATCACAACAACATGACAAAAAACTTTTCAAAGTCAAAAATCAGAAGAAAATATTCACTGAAATCTAAATTTGAGCATGGAATTCAAAGACTTTGATTTTCCCTTCATGTGGCAAATATTGCCTATATAGAATCTAGAAGAGTTCCTATAGGACCCAAGACCTAATTTACACCCTTAAAAAACTTTAAATTACTAAAGTTAAAGAGCACACCTTTCCTTATAAATCACCTGCTACTCCCACATGGGGAACATGATTACTGTAAGCAAAAGCATTATATTATCAGTTTCCAATGCAACTTAAATTAAGTGTAAGACTTTCTTTATAAGAAAAGTTGCCTTACACGGGAAAAATACTTAGGGAAATGAAGTTCACTGTAAAAAAGGACAGTGTGCAAACGGAAGTGAGACTAGTGAGTACTTTGGGATTTGACTTGAAACAGCTTGCAGCTTAAAATAAATGAACAAGCCTGTTAGGAGACAAAATCCTCCTGAATCTGAAGAAACAACAGAGAATAGAAAAGAAAGGAAGAATGAGGAGTTTAAAAACATATGGGAACCTTTTTTTTCTTATTCCCCTCTCTCCTCCCAGCTACACACAGAAAGAACTCTAACCATTTCAGCAGAAGAAACTAAAGCAAGACAAAGTTTTCCTGCACAGATTGCAGAGACACTCAGAAAAAAGGGCAGCTTCAATGCATCCTCCTTACTGTTTCTCTAGGTGAAAGGAGTGGCCAAAGTGACGAAACTGCTCTGAAAACAATGACAAACTTTTATTGTGATGGAGGAACATAGGCATAAAAATGCATCCTGACATCAAAGCTAAAAACTTGATTTCAGTTATAAATGTTTCATCTGAAATTTGCATTTTTTTCCCCCAGCCAAAAAAAGTCCCAGAGTTAGCGTTTAAATGGGTCATTTTGATTTACTGCAAAGCAGATCTTTAACTTAGTCTCCATAAACATACACCCCGTTTGAGTTCACATGATTTTTGTTACCATAGACTCTAAACTTGTAAACTAAAGAAAAATGGCTTTAAATTTTAAACCAATCTTGGCTGATCTAGAAATATATGACAGAAGCTTGAAGCAAATGTCTAAGAGGCATACTGACTAAGTGTACCTAACCATAATGTCAGACTGCATCAGGATTTATTCCTTTCGGGGACCTTTCAAAAAAATCCTGAATTGCTTTCCTTTTTCAGTTTCCAATTTTAAGTTCAATATTTAGCTTCATTTTTGTTAATGCAATTCAATACTGGTGTAACTGCTATTAGTTACAGAAAAACAAGAGAAAATCTAAATCTGCTCTAGTCACAGTCCTGAGCAGTAGAACACAGACGCATGTGCCAGCTCTCTCACCAAGATGTGAATCTCTTTCCAGGAGCATCTTCTTATACCAATATCTGAAGCCCATTAATCAGAACTCATGAATGGCTAACTGAAAATCTTTTTCTTTAAATCAATAACCAACATACATATACTCAAGTGGGCACATGCAGGCATGCACACATATATGCATTCAAATACATATTGAGAATCATTCTCATCTTCAGAACAATATTTCTTGCATATGAAAAGAAAAAATAGCATCTTTTCCACATATAGGGGAAGAAATGCAAAAATAAGAACTAAACTCACTTGATAGGCATCAATGCAAAAGCCAGGATTAAAATGTAGGTATCTATAATCTCACAAGAGTCCAATAAATTAATTTGCCAGTGCTGCTCCAACTTCTGAGCTTTTTTTTCTCTATATAGCCTCAGGTTATATCATGCACCTGTACAACAGATGGCAAAGCCTTGGGCCACTGCCTTAAAGCCTTCGCGCAGGGAGCTGTGGCCTTCTCCAGACATCTATATTATTAGCAAGGGAATTTCCACCAAAACCCTAGGAACCAATTATGTAATTGCCTGAAAAAGTGCATTTTTAGTATGTTTTCAGTGGAAGATGAAGTAAAAATTGTAGAGTCACTGATAATTTTAGAAAAATTTGGAATATTTTATCAGCAACGTCTTTTCTGTGGCTGCTTTGGCAAGAATAACTCCACAAGGAAATACAATCAGCAGCAAATGATAAGAGATGAACACAGGCAGCTCCAGGTCACAGAAGGGATAGGAAAAGAATCTAGTAAAGAAAAATTGGAAATCTTATATTGGTCTCAATTGTAATTAGACATCTTTTAATATATCTCTATTGATTTGGGATTTCATCTCATTCATGTAATTTTTAACGATTCCAATTCACTTAGAAAGGAAACTAGATACTTACATATTACTTTTAATTTTCACAATGTTATCCACAGAATAGGCCTACCCTGTAGCAGGGTCTCACTTGGCAAGGCAACTATATTTAAGCAACATCTCTGTCCCACCCTGCTATGGTGCCATCTAGCGATTCTGGAGCACATTATGTCTAGGTAGTGAAAAAATGTTTGCAGGTTGACATTATGCCTTTATACTTACAAGAAGGGAAAATACAGAACAATAAAAACCCATTGAAAGAGCAACATATGTAAACAGGAATCTGCTCACATATGGTATTTACCAGAAGATCATGGTCATTTTTATTTGTATCTCTTGGGAGGTTAAAAGATTACTTACTGCATTGACATTCTCAAACACGTTTTCAAAGGATAAAGGACTTGTGGGAACACAATTCTGTTCTGAAAAGAATCTAGCAGTGCTATTAAAAAGCCAATGTCTATGATACTATTTTAAAGCAATG
>VZTS01010640.1:6431-18753 GCA_013400795.1 Pluvianellus socialis
GAAAAAAACAAATTAGCCCGAAAACCCTGGGAAAAGAGGGGGGTAAAATTTTTTTTTAATTTTTTTTTTTTTTTTTTTTTTTTTTTGTCACGACAGCAATGTCATTATGTCGGTCAGCAGTCCTTAGCAGCTGTAAAAGCCCCATTTCTTGGCCATTTCTGTTAGTCTTTCTTGTTTGAATGGCAGCATTTGATCACAAGATCATAGAAAGGTCTTTCCCAAGTTCAATCACAGGAACTTGAAAGAGGGGCAAAACAGCCTACATTTTACTAGGCCTGCCTTAGTGTCTATGATGTGTCTGCAATTTACCTTCTACAATGTAAGAGACATCAAGAGGGAGGGGAAAGGTGCTGGATGTCTGATTCTACATTTATCCTTTTTGTTAAAGCTCATTAAAACAGCATTTTATACTTAGCATTTCCCCCACCACCCTGTATATAATCCTTGAGTATCTAGTATTTGCAGAATTGCTGCTGTTCAGCAAAGAAAAGAAAGCGAAAAATGAGAGGAGGGGGAAAGGAGTAATGTAACCCTTTGATTGCACAGATATCGTATGAGAAAATACTTTTCAAAGGTAAGCTTTTGCAAGACTTACTTCACAAAGACTTTCTATTTCACAAAATGCAAATTTTAACCACAAGAAAACCCCAAACAATAAAATGTTCCAATTATCATGGGTGGCTCTTCAGTTACAGTATTACATTACTGAATACAGTCAGCATCTTCCTCAATTAGATTACTGACTACACTGTGAATTCACTCATTCTGAGCTTTTTTTGCCTCTGGCTTTTCCCTTTTCCTTTCTTCCTTCCCCCCTCTTTCCCTTCCCTTTATTCCCCTTCCCCTTCTCCTTCCCCTTCCCCTTCTCTCTCCACCCCCTTCAGTAAATACCCTAACTTTGTGATGGAGTGTAAAGTTTTGTAGTTCAGAACTGTCACTATAAAGTTTTGAAGTATGTATTCAACTCCAGAAAATATGACCCAGCAGCCTATTAACTGTATTCTTGTCTGGATTTGCCCCCCTCCAAGCTCATCCACTATAACAGTATCATGGGCAGGCACCTGCCCTCCAAAGCACTCTCCTTTGAGAAATTTTCCATCAGCTGAGTTTTACATTACAGTGTAATGAAAGCATCAGCATTTGGAATTTCCAAAAGGAGCCTGGTAGCATAGGAGTAAATATATTGTGAGAGTCTGTCTTTCACTGATGCAGGAGTTGATGTCCTTGGTTATTTTCATCTCCAAATTTATCTTATTTCAGACTAGGCCCAAGGGTGACTTTAACAGAAACCAGGGAAAAGTGACCCGGATTCTCTAAGAGCAGAGAGTATTCTCCCTGTGTGTGAGCAGCAGCACCAAGAAACTTGCCTTTGCCTTAGGAGACTGTGATTTCAACAGGCATGTTGTGTGATGGGTGCAAATTTAGGTTGAGCAGTTTTTCCTTTTCCGTGTCAGTTATCTGTGTTTCAGCATACCGCTTATAATATAAGAAAGAATAGTCATTAAAAATCCTAAATGCAGTTTTTTGTGATTGAAGTGTTGGGAGGCAGTTTTTTATTTATGTAAGTATATGTTTTGCCTGCCTGTAGTTTCAATCAAGCACAGTCCTTTTGTGCATCTCACGACCCAAGTTGCTGCTTTTAGCATTGTGTACTAGGCATTTCATCCAAAGTGGGATTTAATTTCAGTGCTAAGAAGGCAAAAGATGTAGATAGGACAGTAATAGTGCAAGGTGGAAAATATTGACGATATTGGAGCTTGTTTAAGTTTGATTTTAAAGCTTTTTTTCCAAAGACATTGCTTGTTTGCTGGCTTTGGAAAAGTAAAAAATGTTCAGCACCCCTAAAAATATATATAATGAGAGAACTGACTCAAGATTCTTCTGTTCTGACCATTTTGTGCGATCTTAGATTTCAGAAGGTTTTTCTGTTCACCAGAGTTGTGACGTTCAGGAGGCTTATTTTGTAAGTGGGCTCCATACTACCCTGGTATCTCTTCCTAATTTAACATCATAGCATTTTTTTAAGTAGTTTGAGTGAGAGGTACGTCAGCCCTATTAAATTGCATGGATACTTAGGTATTGAGGTCTTTTAGGCTTAATTGAAACTATCGACCATTAATCAACATTAATATAACCACGTGTTTGAAAATTAATAGATGGAGCCAGACTGTCAGATCTGGGAAATAAAACTGATTCTTTATAGAAGCTGAAAGCTTCCATTTGTTGCACAAGAGAGATCAACTCAGGATCAGGAAAAAGATCCACCCTTCCTTTAAGCCGAGAATTTCAAAAAGATGCTAATTACATTGATTTTGATAGTGGGTTTTGTTCAGCAGATGTTTTTCTCCTAGGAAATACATGAGGACCACCAACATACTTCAAACAGACCCCCAAAAAAGAGCAGTCACCACATAGTGGTTTTCAGTCACCACTGGCGGGTCTGAATCAATGGCTAATTTGTTATCTCCTTGCCGTTTCTCATGCATCAGATCCTGTACCTAGCAGTGAACATGAAAACCTTTCCGCCTGATTGCTGCACATCTCCCAGTAACAAACACAAACTTAGTTCTATTTATTTTCATGTTTCTAACCTTCTGCAGGGGAAGAGCAATACAGGCAGAGACTAGCGGTAACTGCTGTGCAAAATTGCTGTTGTAATCTAGCGCTTTTTCCAGGAACACAATGAATCCCAAGCAGTCCAGTCGCAATCTGAAACCTGTAATAGAGCCCTAAGGAGGCGTCGTGAAAAGCTTTAGCCAGCACAAGCACATTTCATAAAATTAAATGTGGCTGTCAGAACTTATAAACACTAGTTAAGAAATCAGAATAACTCGGTTATCTAACAGCTGATGGATTCCAGCTATGGGTCTATCAAGGGTTTATGGACACCATCTAAGGGCGGTGTGGCAGAGAAAGATCAGTCAGGGGAAGAGATGACGCCAGGTTAGTTAGGGTGTCAGTCCTTCCACCAAACCCGTGAGCGGACAGATCTGTGTTAGGTACCACAGGGGAAACTCCGCAGTGCATGCTTCCTGTGAGAGAGCTGCAGCTGTTAGAAATACCATAGATTTGCTCTTTGTTTTAATCCTTATTTTGCTACTTTTTTAGTGTTTCTTAACCTGCTACTTTCTTGGTAAGAACAAGCTTTACCTACACAAGCAGCTGCTTGGAGAACAGATGACTGCATCTCGCTTCCTTGCTGCTGAGCACCTTAGAGCGAGTACCTTGATTAATAAAATGGTTGTCCATCACTCTTCCCTGTTCCCAGCAGGCTTAGTGCAGTGTGTCTTCCCTGCAGCTAGTGTTGCCTTGCTGTCACCATCTCCTTTATGCCAGCATTTCAAAAATTTCCTCCGTGGGTTTTGAGCAGCCTCAGCTGCACTGAACGTCTTGTAAATACAGTCCTGCATCTACATGGCCTGTGCCTGCAGCGCTACATCAGACACCGTCTGCATCTTGTCACCCGTTCCTGAAGGAAGGGTTTTGCCGGCTGATGACACAGCACGGATTCCTCCACTCTTGGTAGGCAGACTGAGGGCCAATGGCTTGGACCTAGAGCCTATCCGTTGCTGTCCTTTTCTCAGCGCAGAGTCAAAATTGCTTAATGTTTTATGCTGTGACAGATTAGACAGGAGAAACCTTCTGTTGTCTGATAACCTCTTTTGATAACAAGTTTGTATTGTTGGAGCTAAATCCGTATGACAGCTACTCGTCTTGCTTTGTCTGTTTTGCTTGGGCTTTTTGAGCTCTGACAAATGTGAAAGATGTTGGCTTGAATATGCCTTGCATTGTTGATTTTTGTAGATGAAGATACAGCCTAACAAACTGGGAAGATTTGAGTTGTGGTCCCACCTGTCGTGCCAGAATTGTTGGCAAGCCCATTTTTCATCAAAGCTGATTCTCATAGGATTTTGTGTGTGTATAAATCTATATATGTTTGGGGTTTTTTTTCCCCCCAGAAATGTCACTGATGACCTTGATTAAGAAAGGTTTCTTAGCACATACTTCAGTTATCCTTACTCAAATTTTAAGGACATGCTTGATTTTTTTCCTGAACAGCAGTGGTCTCTGAAGTCTGAACCTTCTATTAAAAAAGTTAAAGAGTAGTCGGGTGAGAGAGCAAAGTTCATTTCTAACATCTGCCAAGGTTTTGAAGGGTTGTTTTGAATCTTTTTCTTAAAGGCAAATGAAGGTTAGTCATTTTGGGTAGATCAAAATCAATTTATCTGAATTGTTTGAACAAGCTAAGAACTCCTCTGAATCACCAAATTTATAGAGGCATATTCATATACAGTTACATTAAAAAACAGTTCTGTTCTTTCTATACCTGAATGCTTTGGACATTTTTGTTTGTTCAATATGCATATTTATTTCCATTCCATTCAATGTCTGTAATACTTAAGTATCTCACAAATGCTCACAGTAATACGCCGAGTAATCTTTGACCATTCTTTATGACAGGGAAGCTGAGACCAAAGAAGGGAAGATTTGCTTGTTATCATGTGGGAAGTTTGGAGTGCTAAGAATAATAAAAATAATTAATGTATAGTTTTTCCATATACCTTTTCACTAGCAGATCTCAAAGAAATCTGGGTTTTAATACTACATCTTAGTTGCCATTAACTCATCTCAAAGTCAGATTGAGCTTGTTTTGATGGATTTTGTTTTGGTTTTACAGATTATAAATCTGTTTTCCTGGGTAAATCTTTTTAAGGAATTAAGTTCCCTGATATTTTACCATTGTGTGCCGATTTTTGAGAACATTGCTGCCTGCATCTTCCATCTGGATACTGCTTTTAATTTGTTGGCCTGTGCTTTTGTGCTGAAATACCTGTCTCTTGGAATTAGATCTCGGCTGAGCTGGATGGGGAATTGAGCCATGAATGTTAACACTCACGTGCATCAGTTTGTTTTTATGGGCTTCTGCAATTGAGCTTAGCTCTTAGAAAAGGACTCGTGTTCCTTTCAAAGAGGATATCCTTTTGCTCTTGTGGCACTTTAAAGGTCTGTCCCTAATATCTGCCAAAACCAAAATAACAATTCCTTAGGTATTTCCTGTTTTCTCTTCTTAAGAACTCTAAAGCATCTATCAACTTAAAACAGTTCCCCCTCTCCCATGCTAGCTTTTAAAAGTTGTGTCAGTCTTAAACCAGCCAGTTCTCAGCACATTCCCTTGGATTTGACATCCTGATAGATTTTTCTTTTGATATTTTGTCTTCAATTTCATTCTTTTTTCTGTGTGTTGAATTTTTTTCCCTTCTTGTTGCCTGTTTGGAAATCTCAAAGCTCTGTTCCAGACAAAAAAGACAGTCTTTAAGATGCTGAGTCTCCTCCTTTGCCAAAATTAGAAACATGCTTAGGGCTTTTGTTAGATCCTGGTTTTAATTTCCTGGTTAAAAGGCTTCCCCTCCTTTTTCTCTCTAATGCCTCCTCCCACCCCCCATTTGCCTTAAAATTAGTTGCTTGTTTCCATGCACAGGGAGATGACAGTTCTGAGAATGTCTTTGGGCTTGTGAGCTCACAGGAAGAGGATGTTGGGGAATAGGCACTTAACGGCATCATGTCTGCTTTCCCATGGCTGTTACTGCTTGGTTGAGAGAGCGGATTCTAATCTACTCTATTTATATTCTTTGTTATGATTATTGGGTTTTTCATTGTATAAAAATAAAAAGGGAAAAGTTTGGAGTCTCTGTACACTAGATTGTTAGTAGTGTAATTTTAATAGCCCATGGAAAATATTTTTCCCCCTGAGACTCTTTCTGATTGTCAGAGTCCAATACTCCCTGACCAGATTCCTTCAGATACGTCACGCGAGAAGGATTCACCGTGTAATAACAGATTTACTTATTTAAAGATATTTGACATTATGTGGGATTGTGGTTTAGAGGAGCAATACACCACTACGCTGAAACTACAACACAAGCATGATATAGCAATTGTTATATACAGTAGAATCATGATAGAAACCTGATTCCCAGGGCCAATCTCTATATGCTTCACCATCATGAAGCTGAGCATCCCCAGTCACTGGAAAGGAATATGTGGCTTGAAGCAAACTCAAATCTATTGCTCTTTTCCAAGTTTGTTGTATTAGTTGTCCAGCTTTTATACTGTATGTGGGCCTGAGCCTTGTAGATACTTCCTCCATGCTGGTCTGGCCAGTTCAGGAGGACATTCACACCTTTTGGATTAACTCCAGGAAGTCCATTTACACAAACAGATGATCCTCTCAACTAATAGTACTGTTTAACTAAAACAAAGACTACTTTACAGTGCCCTTTTGTGTTGAGCTCAGTTCAGCTTTCTTTACAAGGCTGTGGTCAGCCCCTGTGTTTTTCCCTGAGCTTCATGAGCACATACTTCACCTGTGCCCATCTCCTCTGAGCCCTCTTCCAAGGAGGAGGAGATGTTGGCCGGTGATTTTCTACCTCCATCTCGGACCAGCACTAGCAATCACTGACTGGTGTTGCACAATGAGCTTAATAAATTCATCACATGGATGACCAGCCCTCTTGCCTGGGGACAGTAAGGGTGGGAACATATGCCTGTAGGGAATGCCAGTGGGTCCACCTCCATGGGTTCAACTCTGTGGCTTGACTCCATGGGGTACACCTGCCATCATTTACACAAGGCACTGATGATGACTCATGTGCCGAAGATGTCATCCCGAATGTCCCTCTTCTTAATCTGTTGCCTTTCCTTGCCAAGCCAAATGATTGAGTCCACGGCTCAGTGAAGTGCCTTCTTGGCACGGCACCTGGAGAACATCAACCTTTGCTTGTCTGGATCCTGCTTGTTTTGCGTCTTCTTGTGGATGTGGAGCATCAGAAGACTGCTCCAATGGCCATTGTGACGGTGGCCTGTACATGTGGCCATCAAAGCAGCCTCTTGATATCATGAGCCACCACACTACCTTACTTCCTGGGCCCCTTAGAAACAGAGAGTCCCGCTGCTGGCCCACAATTCACCAACCTTCTTGTCCCTTGTAGTACCAAGGAGACTTGACATCTGCCAGTCTTGACCTACAGGCTTTAGTCTGTCGAACATGTCTGAGGCAGCAGGAGGGTTTAATGTTTTAATACAAAATTTGCATATTTGAAGATATTTGATCTTACGTGGGATTTTGATTTAGAAGAGTGATATAGCAGTATGTGGAAATCACAACACATGCATTTGTAATACACAACTGTAATATTGAATCACAGTACAAACCCGATTCCCAACACTGGTGTCTATATGCTCCACCATTACAAAGTGGGAGGTTTTGTCCCAATTGGAGAGTTCCCGAACATGGATTGAATAAAAAGTAGTCTGGAAATCCTTTGATTGCCTGCACAGTGAGGCATTCTTACTATTTGTTTCCTAATAGTTTGCATTCTGCTGCTTAATTTGTAGGAATGAATGTTGGGGTTTTTCAGTCTTAAGTCACGGCTCTCATTTTAGCCAATAATTCTGAAGGATGAATCTTGTACTTCACTAAAATAAAGTCCTGAAAGTTGTCAGGGAAAGAGGAGAGCCTGGATAATGCTGGGAATTATTTGGAGATTCAGAATCGAGGACTCTAGGGTAATTGTGCGTGACATTTCAGATCTGATATGTGTCTGCTTCAGAAGGGGGACGGCTCAGTTGAAACGTTTCCCAGGATCAAGGCTTTTTCTGGCTCCATCAGGAGTTTCAGGTTTAAATGGCAATTCAGCCAGATGTATCTTGTGCCATCAGCACGTGGATGCCAACTCAGCCATGCAGGGACAGGGTAGCTTCATATGAACTGGTGGGAGGTTACACCAGGACGTAAGTGTCATTTCATGTGGTTAGTATAGTATAAAATGCCACTGCTGTTGATTTCTTAGGCATTATGACTGAAGTGAAGCAAAAGCGAAGCCACTACAGTTAATTTTCAATTTTCTGTGCCAAAAAAAAGGGAGCGAGGAAGCAGCCTAGATAAGATACGGATAATGCAAACCATATATACATGAAGCTATCCTAACCTTTGATATACTTGTAAACAATTTCTGTAGAGAGCAGGGGCAGCTTTTAAAAAGCAGCAGCTAAAATGTGGAGAGCAATGGGCATTGCGCATCCCATTTTCTGTGCCATGGTGCTGGAGCCAAGGGTGTCTGATGAAATCTCATAATGAAACATTTGAATGCTTTGAGCAGTTGAACACAGTTCAGCAAAGCAGAGCTGAACTAATGTGGACTGCCTGTTTGCCAGTAAACAGATAATTGCACTCTGTTGTTTAATTGAATTTTCATGAAACTAAAATATACTTTGGTAAAAGTCCACCATGAAAATGTGTTCTGTTTGTGTATCCTGTATATAGGGATCAAGATGCTGGGGGAAGGGAGGATGTCTATCAGATACACAGATAAGGCTTGAGGTTAAATTATTATAAAAATAATACAATTTCCACATATTATGCAATTTAGATGGTTTTACCCAGAAGGTTTTTCATTGCAGCTGCTGTTATCAGTAGTGATCTGTTCATAGATGGATTAGAGTCAGGGAACATTATTAGTCCACAAAAAGTTTTTTTGTTTTTGCAAAGCAACCTTGCAGCTGTATCGTTCGTACGTGGTTAGTTTGCATTTCTTGGCTACCAGCCATTCTAAATGGTAAAGAGCATAGTACTGGACAATGTGAGGGTTTTGTGTTTTGTTTTTTTTTTAAAAAGGAAAAAATCAAAGAATCCTTCTGATTCATGTTCTTTCCCACGAGGCTATCATTTCAAAGGCTCATGTTATGTCATCGTAACCTCCTCTGTTCTTCTTTACTTGCTTCATGAACAATTTTCTCATGGAGGAAAGGCTGGTTATTCTCAAAAACATTCTTACTCTTTGAAAATAATAAGAATTTTCTGATTCCCTGAGGCACTGTGGGCAAAGCTAATAATTCCTGTTTGTTGCTTCGTTCACAATCACTTTCCATTGGGCATTACAACCTCACTATTTTTTACAGTTGTGGGATTTGACCTCAGTCTGGGGAATTGGAGGCTTAGCGCTTACTTTTTCTGTATATGCTGTACAGGCTGCAGAAGGAGAATCAAGCATATATAAGTGACTCACTCACAACTCTTGCCAATGAAAGCTGAAGAACCTAGACAGAGAATCTCTTATTTGGTTTTCAGATGTCCTTTTGGCTTAAATGCCTAAATTTAAATACCTGGGATGTAGTTTTCAAAGGTAAAGACCACCCAAAAGTTCTGCTGCTTAAAAGAAACTTCAGAAACTCATCCTCTAGATAAGAAAATAGACACTTTTAGGAACAGAAATATGAGATGGAGGGACTCATAATTTTCTAATTCCTGCACTTAGTTAAGTACCTGAAAGGAAGATGATGAAACATTAATGCTGTTTCTAGAATTATTATGGTCTGTATTTGGTATAGGTAAAATCAGTGGTCCAGCCTTGGTCTTCTGTCAGCCTTCAAAAGTTTTTGAAGATTACCATATCACCACCTTTTTAATTAGAAACACTGTCCTTTTAAGTTTGCTGTGAAGACTTTGTTCTCTGGCCTCAGAGTCCACAAGAGGTGTTATACCATGCTTTGAAAACGCAATTTCTGTAAGACATTCCTGAAACGTTGAAAGTAATACAATGGTTATTCGTAGAGTCCTGATTCAGATGCTAGCAGCATATTTTCTTTAATAAAAACACGTCCTTGTAGAAACTAATCCATCCCCCAAGTCAATTTTAAAGTTTCTTGTTCACTTTAAATATTTCATTACATTAATTTTTCAAAACAACAAAACAAACATTCATCAAGTGAAACTAAGCATGTCACCCTTGAATCTGTACATCTGTTGCTCTCCTGCTGCTTTCCTGCATAATTCATTTTAATACATTTAAAGTGTACATCTCATTAAAATTCTGTACACACATTTACGTATACAGTTTGCATTAAAAAGGAGAAAAGGTGGGAAAGGGTTTTATGGCACGGAGGTTCATTAACATGCCTGTTTCTCTTTATTTCCTTCATTTTTTTATGGATTGAATGCATACCTATGGGCTGCCTTTAGTCACCTACCTCAGCATGCACTGTCTCTCAGAGTCTCTCTAAGTATGAGTCATTTCTTCAGTGCCATTAGAAATTTCCTTCAGGATATTTTCTCTTATTCTCGATGTCTTTGTTTCTCTTGAAGTGCATACATCCTCTTCTCTTCATCCTCTTTTACTCACTTCACATGATTTATATACACAATGTGTTCTGGGCATCAATCCTGTTATCAGCCAAGAGAATATCCATCATTTGTTCAGATGCTCTAAAAGAGTGCTTGTGGGCTGGCTACAGTGCTGGAAAACGGTTTGATTTTTAAATTTAATCCGGTTTGTGGTTTCTTTTCCTCTATCTGTTTTCTATGATTGCAGTGTTTGGTTTGGTTTCATTTGTTTTAGTACTGGGGAGTTGTTTGAATTTCTTTAAGGAGCTGTATAAAACAAGTCATTCTGGTAGCTTGAGGTGGCAACCTTTTAAAGTCAGTGACTTCTTATTTCAATGACTGCTGAAATTCTGAAATTGGTTCTCTGAAATACCTCATAGATGTTTAGGACTATGTGTGATTTCTGATTAAAGTAGTGGTAAAGGGGGATCAGATTGTTAACAGCAATCATTAAGTGTTATCATAACTCTTGATGAATCGTAAGAGAAGCTTGTAACTACAGAAGAAAACTCAAAGTACTTTTGAGAGGAAAAGGAGGTCCATATTTGAAATGAAAAAAATAGAAAAAGGTAAATTAAGGAATTGTCTTCAAGCGTAATTCTTGAGGAATAAATGATCTTTTACGTAAGGTTGTGTCTTTATGTAAGGTTGTATATGGTTATGTCTAGCTCGTTTCTTTGGTCTGTCACATTTAGCTTTTGACAGGTTTTGCTTAGAAACCTCGTGAGAGGTATATGAGATGAAAAAGTGAAATACATGGAAATTGTGTAGTTGACTAAACTTTTTCCTTCTTAGAAATGGGAGTTGAAATACACGTTCTGGAAAAGTTTATTCAGAGTTTACATGGGAAGCTCCCCTTTGCTTCCTGGATACGGCACAACATCCGTCAGCGAGGAAGAGATCGAAAGCCATATATAAGCCCTTTAAAAAGATTAGGTCAGGTGCGTTAAGTCACTTTGGCTTCCTTAAAACTGAGTAACAGAAAATGCAGCTGTGAAGAGAAAATTGAGAGAGTTCCCTTCTGAGCAAAAGTTATTTCATTTTATTCAGATTACCTAGTTCCAAATAAGCAGAATAGGTTTGGATTCAGCAGTGCTCAGCCCTGTCAAATATAGGTTATGAACTTTGTGAAACAAGCTCAGCCTTGAGAGGTTGAGGGTCTGAAGGCTGCTGAGCTCATGTGCGCTGGAAGTCCTTCCCTCACCTATTGGTAAGAGTTTGCTCTCCTCAGTAGCAGGTAAGCACAGTTTTCAGGTGCAGACTGTTGTGGGATGAATTCATCCATGTTCAACGTTGAGAGAAAAAGAGATTCTAAATCTCTTAACTCTAAAACTGTTGTGCATGTTGCCCCTGTACAGGTGTATGTTGCTGGATTTATAGTAATGCGTTTGTGTTATTATGGGGTTTCATCTCGTGTGTTGTGTAGTCCAAGCTTTTATGCAAATATAACAAACATTACGTGCTACAACAACAGGAAGGATGGAGATTGGGAGCAGACTTTTTGAGCGGTGGACTGCAACAATTTATCTCTGAAAGGTCTTAGCAGTAGGAAAGACTGACGTGAAATTCCTTGTTTGTGCTTTTCCTGTGCAGTCAAATGTGCAGCAGGGTTTTGCATGAAGGGTGGGAACCTTACCCACCCCTTCAAGAGTACTTCAGCTACCAGAAGAATGGGAAATTTAAAAGAGCAGAGCTAGGTTCACAAGCTGATTTTTCCCAAGTAGTGCCAGGTAATTTCATGTGTATTCCAGTGAGATTAATGAGTGAGAATCCTGCAATATATCTTAAGAAACTCAGAATGACAAGGCAAATAATGTTTTCTTACAGGCCGTTTATTTCACAGATGTCTACAGTTTGCTTTCTTGAACTTTCTTTTTATGAATCGGATACAAAGCACTGTCTGGGGCAGACTGGCCATCGGTCTGATCGTGTGGTTTCTAGTTTGCAGCAACAGGCACTAACTTTTTTCTGGCTGCCATGTTCCCCTTTGCTGTTTTTTTTTTGTCTTGCATGGCACTGCATAAAATGTAATATATGGACAAAAACTACCAAAACTCCTTCTTACTATTTTTAAAAGCTATAAAAATAAAACATTTCTTATTCATAACTGCTAATTGAACACCTAATTGGTCTATGAATCCAAGTGATTTTGTGCTTTTTACC
>VZTS01010659.1:0-24725 GCA_013400795.1 Pluvianellus socialis
CCAGCAGAGGGGCTCCAGCCCTCCCAGCACCTCCATGGCAGAAGGGCAGGCTAACACCACATTTAATGGGAAAAAGATGCCCCCAAAAGTGCTGTATTCCTCTGGATCAGTTGCTTATTTTCTTGGCAGGAAGGTGGGGGGGCTGGATTACAGCTCCAGAGGGAATGCCCTGTGCAGAGCAGCGCTGTCAGTCTTAGGCAGTGGCTAATCTCTGGCACTGGGAGCTGCAGGGCTTTCTGGGAAGCTGCAGATGATGGAGTGGGAGTGCCAGGAGCTGCTAAAAACCCAGCATCTTGGGGAAGTGTCTGAATATCTCATAAGTACAGTTTGGGTTCGCTGGTCTATTTTTATATAGAAATTTTTCGTTTGATAATTCCCAAGTGGGCTCTCGGGAAGAGCGCTGGCTGGGTCGGAGCGCAGATGAAGCGATGCCCTGGCATCCTCCATGCAACCTGCAGCTTAAACCACTTCACGGAATTATACAAAAGCAACAGGAATGCAAAATTTCCATTTGGATATGGTACCTTTCGCTTGTAACCCCAATTAAGGAATCTCCATTGACCTCCAGGATCTGGTCTCCTGGCTGCAGGCGCCCTAGAAAAAGAAAACTAATGGATAGAAACTGCAGAAAATACAGCTTGAAGGGACTGGGAGAGGTTGGGCAGTTCCTCCCTTTGCCCAGAGACAAGATGAAATATGCATAGATCATTCCCGAGATGCTCATCCAACCCGTTTTTCAAGATGTCCAGAGATGAAGTTTCTGCAACCTCCCTGAACAACCCCTGCTGATGTCGCGGCACTTCCTCTGCTGTAGGAAGTTATGAAAGTAAATACTAGAAAATGCAATAAAGCTTTTACTTAATTCAGTCTGAGGTCAGGCAGGAAACCACGAGTGGCACCTCCACCTGGGGTGGATTTATTTTTCTTTATTAGACGGAAAAATGATCTTGTAACATTTGAAAAAAATATATATATTTCTAATTTAAGTTATGAAAGTTGAACTCTGCAGAGCTCTGCCTAATACCTCCTGATGTGAAGATGTTCAGGATAAAAATCAGTGGCCTGGAGTGGGGCTGAACTTGCAAAAGGATCTCCAGGCATTATGGGGCTATGGACAGTCGGTGGCACATGGGAAAGGTCAGGCAGCAAAGTGAAGTCCTTTGTGTGGCAGGGATGGATCCTGCTCTAAAGACATCAAGCAATGGTACACGAGCTGAGAAGCCAAGGCAAGGCTGCCGCCAGACATTCCAGAGATTGCCCAGTGCAAAAATGCCCTCACTGCTGGAAAATCTGGGAGGAAGCACCTTAAATGTCCAATAAGGCAATGTGTAAAATAAATAACACCGTCTTTTGGTTTGTCTCAGACTTTGCGGTGCTCAGCACCGTGTTTAACTCACCGTCTGCATACGCAACACCCCCTGGAAGGATCCGCTTGACGTAAACTCCATATTCTTCTCCAGAGAGTTCCTTGATGCCACCGATTACCTTAATACCTGGAAGAAGAGAGGTGCCCATCACACACACAGCAGCGCAGTTTCCATGGGTCATCTGGCAGGGTCGCAGTCTCCAGCACAGCTCCCAGCATCCCGGTGCTGCCTGACACCCCGTTTAAAAAACATTAGTGGAAAGCCCCATGTATCCCCCCCACTACACAAGCAGCCGCAGAAGCAACAGGATGCAGCTGTGGACACAAGACAAAGGCTGAAGGCATCTGATGGAACATGCTCAGAGCAACGGCAGCGGGGACAAAACTTCCGAGAAAGGTCCAGGCAAGGAGCAACCACTTGGCCCAACTGCAAGTTCATCGCTTGCCGTTGAATCATAGAATCACTTGGGTTGGAAGAGACCTTCAAGATCATCGAGTCCAACCACAAACCTAAGCCAAAACCACCCCTAACCCATGTCCCTCAGCACCACGTCTGCCTGGCTTTTAAATACCTCCAGGGACGGCGATTCCACCACCTCCCTGGGCAGCCTGTTCCAATGCTTGATAACCCTTTCGGTAAAGGGTTATAGCAATAAGTATAAGCAAGAGCCTCTGTGCATCCCATACCTTGGCATCACCTATAAACATGGGCCATGGATGGGTGACCGTGCTCTTGTCTCTGACAAGACTTGACACAGGAAACATTACCAGGGACAAGCGTTGACCCCAGGAGATCCCCTTTGAGGCACAACAAGCCCCAGGTTCAAGAGAGTGGCGAGAACGTCCCCTCTGCAAACTCGCCCTCCCACCAGGCTCCGGCAGCATCTCTGCCGCAGCCTGTGAAGCTGCCAGCGATGGTAGAGGCGCACGTCAGGAGCGGCCACTTTCTGTCAGTGTTTGTAGCCCAGTGGAGCAGCCCAGAGGCAGGAGCCGGGTTGGGGAGGTGACCTTTGGTGCGGCTCTGAAGCCCCCCATAGCGGCAGCCTGGTAAAGGGCTCTCACGCTGCATGACCACCTCTCCAGCCACGCAACCCATCCCTGCTGACGTGCGTAAGCTGGCTGGCAGGAAAAGACCCAAGAGACTTATTTGCCCAGGGCTCATTAAGTCCCACTTTGAAGATGCCGGCTGTGGACAGAAGGATTAAAAAGCCTGACTTTAATTAACAAATCTGTCCCAAGAGCCGCCGGTCAGGCATTTTGCTGCTCCGGGCAGGAGGGCACGCCGAGGACAAGTGGCGCCGCAGAGAGGGGCACTGCCAGCATAACGCCCGTGGCCTCCGCTGGCTGCTGCCCTGGGGAGACAAGCTGCTCCAAGCCTTTCGGGGGGGGTCCTGGGAGACACGAAGTGGCTCCCTCCAGGAAAGCAGAGCGCGGCTTCTTCCCCAAAACACAAGACCCCTTTCTGAAATGAGCTGGAGGGAAGAGGAGCAGACCCTGGATTGGGATTACTTGGGACAACGGCACTATTTCCATCCCTAGTTCCCTTCCGTTTATAACCCAAGCTCTGCTCGAAGGGCTGTCACAGTTTTCAGCTACCTCTAGGGGAAGACCTTGTCTCTCAAGTCACCCTACATTACAATTGTGATTAAAAACAGATTTAACACCATTTCTCATTTCATTCCCACACACACCAATTGCTGCTTCTCCCAAGCACGAAACCCTGGCCCCATCCAAGCACTGGATTTTCTTCCCTGGACTCTATTCATGAAACCAAACATCTCCCAGGTGTCCAGGAGGAGCTGTTTTACCCATGGCAGAGGGATTTCATGGCAAAACACGCCAGGAAAAGGCACCAATGTCATTCTGCATTGCATTTTTAAAGAAATTCAGTAAAATCAGAAACATTGTCCAAGGGAGGTATCTCCGAGTGGCGCAAGCCTCACCACGGCATGGGGATGGGTCAGGCACCAGCAGGCCAAAGCAGGGAAGAGATGCTGCAGCCCCAAAGCCCGCTGGCAGGAGGTAAATCCTGCTCATCGCCGAGGATGCTCAGCTGGAAAGCTTCTCCGCTCCCAGCTGGGCTGGGGTGGCAGCTGGTGCGCTTTGCGTACACTTGGGATGGGTTTGGGAAACCCCTGGCATGGTGGGTCCTGCAGAAGGAAAGCCCCGTTGGTCCCCACCACTGTATGACACTGGAAGGCCAGCTTAAAACAAGGTGGTGACTCGGGAAGCCGCCCTACATCTTTCTCCACACCAGAACATGAAGTAATGAGGAATGATCCAACACACGAGACAAATCGCGTCAAAATCTGCATCTCGGAAGAGGCGCAGCTGCTGTGTCACGCAGCAGCCCAACAGGACCTGCTTGTGACAGGCTCCTCTGCTGAGGTATCACATCAATAACGACTCAATTCTCTTTTGTGTCTGCAAATCAATTGTAATAATGGCTTAATATAGCTGAAGTATCTACAAATCCTCCTTTATCCCCAACGATGTCAGGAGAAAATCCGATCTTGTTATTAAAATCAGCGATTACTCACAGTATTGCTCCCAGACACGCTCAAACTTTGACGGGAGGGGGAGAAAAAAAGCCCCTGACTTTTAACTCCCTTGTTGGCAAACCAGATGGGTGCTGCCAGGCTCTGCCGACGCTGCCCTCCCACCCATCACCTCGCCAGAGGCCGGTCCTGCCCCTTGAGAGACGCACCAGGGAGTCTCCACCAGCGTGGGGAGGAAGAAGAGAAGGAGGAGGAGGGGCTCACCCTTGCCGGGGCTTGGACTGAGCCATGGGACAGCTCGGGACCGGTTGCAACAAACCCAAATCCTCAGATTGCGGTGGTGCTGTTCTTGGGAGCCTTCGTATTTTATCAACATTCACTTCAATCAAATTTATGTTTGGGTCCCAGTGTAGGTAAATAATGGCTCTTTAATTATCACAGCATCAAAGTCCCGGTATAATGCTTATTAAGTCATACTTACGGCCAGATAATCTAGCCTATTTTGGATCCCTCTATTTAATCTTTCCTTTCTGGCAGAGGTCCTGGAGCTGATGCCCACGTCCCCGGTATTTTCTCTTTTGCAGAATAACTGTTTATGGGGAAACTCCAGGTGGGCGTACAGGTTAGACTGACCGAGGCAACATTTTCTTTAGATTCTTAGCTACTCAATAAATTTCTTCAAGACCCTCGTGCTTCTCCGGTGCATCTAATCCTGCTCCCACTAATGCCAGTGTTGCGGTTCTCAACTTCTCAGGCTATAATCTTACCTGCTCCTGGCTCCCTCTACCAGGGGTCAAGGGGTGTCCAGGCTAATCTGGTTGTTTAGCCCAACTGTAATCATCTCTGGCGTATCCCGACCCCACCGGCCGCTGTGCCGTGCTCCCAGCGGTCAGCACAGAGAGCGGCCTCCCGCTCTGCGCCTAAGCTAGCAATGTTCAATTACATTTCCCTTAATCCCCCTGTTGATCTTGCAGCCCGGGCCAGCTTTTTCTGTCTGGAGGAAGGGACAGATTTGAGGTGAATCACTCACTGCCTTGCCCTAAGAAGATGAAGGTCAAGATAATGGGATCTCGGTGTTTCCGAGGAATGCTTCGTAATCAGCACTTCCCTTTGATGGCTATTCTTTAATTCAAAGTTCAGGTTTTCGGAGCCACCAGGTAACCCCTTTGAACTTCTGCTGAGGTTCACATGTTGGTTTCCACCTCAAGCCACAGAGCAACAGACCTGGGGCCAAACGCTGACCTGCCACGCCAGCACCGAGCGGGCTGAGGCTGCTCTAAAGAAACTCTGCTGGACTAACACCCGCATCTGAACGTAAGAAACTCATGGAGGGACCATTTTTCCCCTAAAAAACATATTCTGAGCAGCTATGCCTATGGCAGGTCCAGGGCTCCTGCAAGCACCACTTGCTCCTCAGCGGAGAGGGATGATTTCTGAAGGATGAGCACTGTCTTGGGCGTTTCAAGCTTCACAAGAGAGGATGAAGAAAGCTTATGATGGCATTAGAAAATCCAAATCTTATCCCTTCCTGCAGCACATCACAAGACCCTGGAGAGTCTGGCCACAGACCGGTGGAAAGGAGGAGTACTGGGACCCAGCAAAGTGGCTCGCGGTGGGCTCCAACATCTGCGCACCTCTCCCAGAGGTCAGCAGCAGCCCAGTCAGGCTTTTCTAGCTCCTTTAACGAGCTAATCTAACAAACCCAACAGCCAAAATCCCATCAACCCAACCAAATCCACCTCCAGAGATTAAAATATCATATTCACCGAGCAAAGACATTTCTCTGAGCTCTCGTGAACCTCCCGAAGAGAAGGCCAAGAGAAGAGGCAGCAAGGCCGTTCCTCCCCAGCAGAAAGCCCCGTTACCCCAGAGCTGGAAACGCCCAAGAGTGAATCTGTAATTAATCCCAGGTCTCAGGAAACCTGAACTTGTTTCTCTGGTGAGTCTGACTTCTCGGGAGGGGTCCCCAAGCGGTCACCCAGGGCCCTTAGCATCTGTGGGACGATGGGCTGCACTCGCAATTAAAAATTATAGAGGAGGGGTGGCGCCTGAGAAATCCTCACCCAGGACTGCAATTTTTTATGCAGTCTATGAAAGAGCACCCGTGTTTATGCCACTGGATACCCAGAGGTCAGGTGAGATGCTATGCTGCATCCTTTCGGGCTGAGTTTTATGAACCTGTGGCTGTTTCTCACGTTCTGATGGATATGACCATCTCTTTTCCCTTCTCTTCCGTGCTTTGATGTCCAGAGTGCGGTGGAAGGACATCTGACTCGCTAGGTGCTCATACTCTCACCTGTGGGACAAACTTTCCAAAACCAGCTCCCACAGCCTCAGGAAAGCTGCGATGGCCTGCGCCACCCGTCGGGGTGGCTTCCCAGGGATCCTGCCCGCGGTGGGGCTGGAGCAGCAGGCAGGGGCAGGCAGCTGGGGAGAGCTTGGGATTTTATTTGGGTTTGTATTTTTATAATTTTCATTTTTACTCTTTAATTTTAATTAATTCAGAAAATCCTGAAAAGCCTTTTTTTCCCCCTCCCCATCCTACTGGGAGGGGCTCTGTCCCCGAGCTCTCAGCACTGCGGCTGCTCACCATCAGTGGGGAATTAGTCAGGATTTTGACCTTATTTTAACCTCCCAGCTGCAAGAGGCGCCATCAGACGCTCGACGCAGGCGGGCAGAGAATCGGTAGTTCTGCGAGACATCAGACTTCACATCGGGAGACACACCATGACCCAGGTGCTGGGGACGTTCAAGCTGCCCCAGCCCACTGCAATGTCCCCTGCAGAGGTCCAGTACTCACCCAGCCCGTTCGCGCAGTCATAGAAATCAAAGCAGTGCACGGTTCGATCCATCCCGTATGGTCCCATGAGCGTCCTGGGAGAGAGAAAAGCAGCATCTTTCTTTCATCAGCGAAAATACACAGATGCACAGGTGCCCAACCAACATGGGCACAAGCACATCCTTCCCACCGCCCCACCAAACGATGCAGACACACAGGTTGAGGGACACGGTCCCACGTATTAAGCCCACGCTGGCAAAAAGCACCCCCCTTCCACCCACATCCCCCGGAGTTTATACAGATAAATGAGAGAATATGTGCAGGGCTGGCCATCATCCTCCCCACCCAGCAAATCTGATGGACCTGTCTGTGATTCATTACCCCAGATTAACGGGGCTGGACAGCTGTCCAGCTCCCGGGAAATGAGATCAGAGCTCGGACCAATGTTCCGGGAATAAACCAGTTTCACAAATACCGACAGCCTGTAATGAAGACAGCCAGGCACGATCCGCTCCCCGGGTTTTGTAACGCAGACGGTCTCCGTCCCTCTAGCAGGGGGTCTGGAAAAGCAGGGGAGATCTGCCGAGGCACTCCAAGTCCCCACCTCGCCACGTTGAGGGTGGGAGCTCCTCATCGCAAGACAAAGCAGGTGGAAGAGCATCCTCCAGCCGAGTTTCCCCCATGCCGAGCAACTCTCCCCACAGTCTCCCCCTAAACACCCTCTGGCAAGGTGGAGCATCCCAAATAAATGACACTGAAAGTGCCCAGCTCCACTCTGCCCTAGCGGGGGACCCCGGACTCCAAACCAGGGACCACCAGCACTTCTCCTCCTTGGATGGCCTGTGGTGGTCACCCCCATGAAGATGGGTGGATCTTGATCCAAGAAACCCAGAGCCAGGTGTGCCAGGTGGGAAACCAAGGGTGAGGGCTTCCCGAAGCACTCCGCTTCCCAGGACTTAAGTTGCAAGAGAAAAGGAGGTTTTGAATCGGTATCGGATCCCAAATCTGGACGCAGCTGAGGAGGGACAACACTGCGGGGCACAACAGGCTCCTCCGAGTCCAGTGGGTTACAGGAGAGGAATAAAACCCAGAGATTTCTCTTTTCAGGCATCCAAAATACCTCTCAAAATATCAAGCCATTCTGCAAAGCCAGTAGCACCCACCTCTAACATTCAGAATGGGAGCTTTTTCCCCTCGTTAAAAATACTCCCCCCTTGATATTCTTGCAATGTTTCGCGTATTCAAGAGTCAGGACAAACAACTGGCCACATCTGGCTGCCAGAAAACAGAACCTGAAGGAGTCCCAGGAAGCCAGAGCAGCCCTGGGCCCAGACTGGTTCAATTTACCATCCAGGATTTTCAGAGTATTTTGAGTAAATTGCCGAGGCAACTCCACCATGAGTAAACAGAAATAGCTCAAACCGGGCTGAAACACGACATAAGGACAGAGGTTTTGGTAAAGAAGATGCCTACTTGATACGATCAACTCTTATCCCTGAGCAGATGCAGGAATGGCGGAGCAGAAGCTCATGCTAGAGACGCAAGAAACCCAACAACCGGCGCTGGTCGCAATGCCCTCAGCTCTCTCTGCCGCCTGCGAGCCGCCCCTGCCACCCAACGCTGGTCCTGGAGAAGCCACAGAAGATATTGGCTCTCTAGATGGAGGTGGCCACTGTGCTCCCTGGGGTAGCCCCGTGCCCCCTCCCCGATTCCTGCCCTGGCTGCGGGGGGGGATTACCTGCTGATGATGATGGCTCCCTTGTAAAGGATAGAGACGGCGGGCATCTTGCTGGCGGCGGCAGCCCAGCCCTGCCGGGCGCCTGCCACTCCGATTTGGCAGGAATCCGTTAAAACGATCAAAAAAAAAAAAAAAAGGAAAAAAAAAGAAAAAAAAGGGGAGGTCGGAGAAGGGGTCACGTGGTCTCCCTGTATGCGTGTTAATTCCACCCAACATTAACACAGATCGGCTAAAAACATCTCCAACTTTAGATTAAAGCTTACGCAAGCCAAAGCCAACGCGGCCCATCGCAAGCGCCTTCCCGAACGAGGCGGGAGGGAGCTCTGCCAGCCCCCCCTCCCCCCCCACCAGCAGGGCTGGCGCACTCCTCGTTAACGCGGCGGGGTAATTATTTGGATACATCCTATTGTGCGCCTTCGGGAACAGCCCCTCCAGGGATGGAAGGCAGCGTTCAGCGCAAGACGTGTGTGCTCACCATCCCTAAAGGCTTAAAATCCGTAGCAAAGCTTTGGAAATAATAACAGACCGTAGCACTTAGGGGTTTACATTTTTGGGGTTTTTTTTCCTTTTCTTTTAGCATCTTTTCCAGCCCACAGCATTTCCTCCTTAATACAAAGCAAGTTCAGCTGTTCCACTGTCTGTTGGGAGGTCAGAAGTACGGTTTGCCTTCAAGCAGCGTCTTCCACCCCCCTCTCGCCACACATCACCCAGCGGCAGGCGCCGTGCGCCCCCCGTTTTGTGGGATGCAGGGCTGGAGGCATGAAATGAGATTATCCAAGGCTGGGCAGTGAGCAGGGACAGAGCTGGAACAAGCCATCTCACGGCTTGGCAGAAGCAGGGCTGTGATCTTGGCGGGGGGCACGGTGCGAAACGAAGTGTAATTCCCAGGAAACATGCTCTGCTAGAGCGCGGGAGGAGGAGGACACCGGTCCTGCATCCCTGCCAGCCCTGGGACAGCTAATGCCATGGGTGAGCTCTTGGCCAAAGCTCTTGGCCCTGAGTCCATCAACGGTGTCTTTCTCGTGCTGTTCCCACAGCACCTTTCCTGGCCAGACTCCATTAGTGGTCCCAGACCTCGTTAGCTGAGCATCAACACACACAGTCCAGCTCAGCTGGAGAGCAGATATGGATTCATTCGTCTGGCTCTGCCAATATTTGCTTGGACCTGGTGCTGTTGGATGTTACTTTTCCCATGTGTGAACAATAAATTTTATCAGCAAGAGCTTCCCGAATGGCCACGTGAAGCCTTGTTGGGCAGATTTGAGGTGCTTTAAAATAATGACGATCTGAAAAGTTTTCCTGCGTTTGAATTGCTTTTTTTTTTTTAAAGCAATTTAACTTCCATTTGGGGGCATTCAGATGAGATATTAAAAACCCAAGCAGGCTAGACCTTTAGGTGGCCAAAGCTCTCCTAAAAATGAATTAATTTAGCTGCAAGACCAAAATTTGGATAAATAATGCCAACTAGACACCAAACATAGACACCTCTGGCGACATGTTACACGCACCCCACCAAAGCACCTGGTCTACGGCTGCGTGATGGTGTTGGCTAAATTGGGCTGAGCACGAGGGGTCGTACGTGGGGCCATTTCCCAGTCTGCTGGAGGGCTGAAGCCTTCTCTGCACCCAGAGCCTCGCAAAACTACTCATCCTCGCAGCAAGCCAGCAGTGGGGAGATGCTCTTCCCCCTGCCATCCCACAGAAAATGCCCAGGTCATGGAGAGCCGAACACCACCCTCCGTTAAGGCAGGAGGGTCCAAGTGCCCGGTGACCTCCAGCTCTGGTACTGAGTGACTCGGTCAAGGCTAGCCAGGAAGTTTTGTGGTAGAGCAGACACACAAATTCAACTCCCCTGAGGCGCGGCCACCCTCCATCCATGCCCGTTCTCCTGCCATGGAGGGCTGGTCCACGCCGGGGCACCGTGCCCACCTCAAGGTGGCCATTTTTGGCAGCTCACCTGTAAATGGGTGCCCGAGAAGCCCTCATGCACCAGCCTCCTGCTGGTTACACCAACAATCAAAGTCCAACTCCTCTAATAAGCATTCTGGTCACAGTAAGGGACAATTACCATCCCACCACCAAAATTCAATGTACAACCTTCTGAGGTCCTTTGAGACGCTGCTAATAAATTAATTCACAGAATTACCCCTTTAAATCATGGCCCAGAGCCTTGGCTGGAATAAATCAGTGCTGCTGAAGGGAAGGGAGAACACGAGCGCTGGAGGCAACGTCAACAGGACAAGGTGACCTCTCCGACCAGCTTCAGAGGGGTGCAGGAGAGCGCTGGAGCCAGACCAGCCCAACCCAAAACATGAAGGCAAACAGGAGAATTTCCCCGCCTGGCAATTCAGTAAGTCATCCACCCTGGCTTCTGCATCTCAGGGAACTATTTCCACACTCCATGTTAAGCAGAAAGCTCCATGTTTTTTTGGGGTTTGGGTGCTCAGCACCTTCAAAAACAAATCCTTCAGCAACCCAACCACAGTCCCACCAACTTGCTGCCAGCTGCACCCAGAGCCACGCTTGCCCTTCCCATGTGCCAATGCCTCATACCAGCTGGGTGGGATGTCGCAATAAACCACACGTTTTGTCTGCGAGGTGGTGAAGTAAAGGAAAATCAAGCCCAAAAGGCCCTCAGGGAAGAGGAGCAAGGCTCAGCTTCCAAGTTTATCTCCAAACCCTCAACTCTAGCCTCCAAAACACGGACTGACCCTGGCAAAAGCATCAGATGCTGACGCTCCTCCTGCCGATTAACATCTATCTTATGTAGAAAAAGTTTCAGCAAGATAGTTTCAGAAGATTTTTAGCCTTTTAAACTTCAGGCTCACATCCAGGAAGGATTCCTAAGCCACATATAACCTGCCCAAGTGTCCCAGTCCTGCTATATATATAACCAGTGCCGAAGGCAAACATCCCACTGGCATACATCGTACGTTCAAGCTCTTTACCAAGCTGGGACCTAGCTGAGCAACCCGGAGTAAATCCAGCTGGAAAGCTCAGGCCCCAGGGAACCACCAACAAGACTTTATATTTTTAAATAAACAAACAGCTGAATGGAAGGAGCAGAAATTAAGTACAAACTGACACTGCAGGGCTGGACGGTGTATAAACACCGGCTTATCTTGCATGTCCACTGAATAGTTGAGAATAATGTGTTTTTGTGAAACTGGCTTTTTCTCCATGTAGAAAGTTATTTTTGCTTGAAAAAATATTTTTAATATAAAAAGTTGAGTGAAAAATATATCAGGGGCGGGCAAAGCTACGAGTGGAATCAAAATAAGTCTCAGAGCAGGACCGTAAGGCAAAGAAAATGCCAACAGCAAAATATAGCACAAGTCAGGCACATTTCCAATGCATTTTTCTACAAGATCACGAAGCGGAAAGTTGGGAGGGAGAAACTGGGAGCATTGAGAGGGACAGAAAGGGAGGAGGTTACGTGCCAGCGACTGTCCGCTGCAGTGGTGCTCTTCTCCCACCCCACAGGCACCGGCAGAGCTGCTGCTTGCTGCCAAGGAGCAAGGAGGCAAAGCAGGCTCTTACTGGGGCCAGCTGTGCCCTACACACCATCCCGCCTCCTCCTCCAGGGCATCACACCTTCTCCAAACCATCAAACTTGGACTGCTGCCAAGAGGAAGCAGGTGGAGAAAATGGTGGCAATATGGGTTTTGGAGAGAAAAGAGGGGAAGAGGATGGGTGCAACAAGCACAACCAACGGTGAAGGTGGTTTTTCTCCTCATTCAGGCCTCCCTTTGCCCCTTCCTACCCAGACTGCAAGCAAACAGAGCTGGGAACAGCTCGCCCGCAGTAGGTGGGCGTTGTGGCTTTGATGTCATTGGGAGTGTTGGTACCACTCGGTCAACACAGGGGCAGGGAGATGTCCAGCAGAAGATGCAAAATTGCTTGGGAAGACAGTGTTCAAGGCTCTGCTCTTGTGAAACATGCTTTCATTTGAAACGGTGGGGTTCAATGTCTGCTCTCCCCAGTCAAACAGTTCTTTGCAGCCTGTCCGCTCCAATAGGGTCCTCTTCAGGCCACGTTAAGGCCAGACAAGCAAAGAAATAGAGCTGTCGGTCTCCAATTATTCCAGCCCCAACACTGAGGCTAAAACCCAGGAAAAAATCTTGTCATGCAACTTAGTCTTCAGCACTGACTGCTCCAGGCAGGATCCTGAGCTCGGCAGAGTGGCAGCAGAAGGATGCCAGAGCCAGGGACGGACGGGTTGTGTCGACAGCAGCATCACCGAGCCCACGGGGAGCCTCTGCCTACGGCTTAGCAGAGGAACAGGGTCCGAGCAGATTTGTGTGGGTGGGAATTAGAGGTGGAAAGACATCCCGCAGGAGCGGTGAGCTCTGTCCAAGGGCTTTTGGCTTCAGAAAGCAGCAGTAAGAACTTCTGTGGTGGGAGGATGCAGCCCTCAGCAGGGCACTGTGTTACGATTTCCTCCTGCATCCCACTGATGCTGGGAGCAGTGGTGGGAGCAAAGGGCTGCCCGGGCAGCATCAGGCACTTGCTTAATAGTGAGCCAACATTTGTTTTGTGACAAAAATCAAATTAGTGTGGGCTGAAGAGGCATTTACATCTGATTAGAAAACAGAAAATACAATTGTTTGTTTCAGGACCAGCCACAAAGCATTGATAAAAAAATCAAAGAAAATAAATCAGCTACTATGAAGCTGGGAAGCAACTGCACGCTGTCCACAATCACGGTGCAGCCTACATCATTTTCATAAATATTACCCACAGAGTGGCTTCAGATGAGCTCATAAGATCAGGGATGTTCACAGACAAGTCTAAACAGAAGAGGAAACAAAACCACGCCGCAGAAATCCCTGGCGGAGAAGACAGGGGAGCACCCAGGGGCTGGCAGCTCCATGCACCCACCGCGGTGCCCTCTGCCCTGGCCACCAGTGGCTCCCCAGCCACCCGCCTGCAGGCTCAGGGCTGGTGGCAGATGAAGCTGAGCCCAGAGTCTTGCCTCTTCCCAGCAACACCAGTCATGGAGAAAGCCCATCCCCACAAACTCCACCGCCGGCGGCCACCCATTGAGCTCTCAACACCCTACAGGCACCGTCCTCCTCCCAGTGGCCATGCAGACCTCAGTGCTCCATCACCCACTTCCTCTGCGGCAGAGAGGGGGATCCCAGGGGACCAGAGGTGTTGCTTCCCACCACCACTTGTGGTGTTTCATACCCACCATTTCTTCCCCAAGGCAGGTGGCCAGCCCTGCTCATCATCACACATCTCAGCTCCACAGTGTCCCTTCCTTGCTCAGTCCTCCAGACCAGGAGGGAAAGGCACCTGCCCTTGCTCCGAGGAAAGCCATAGGCTGTGGCACCCCTACCCCATCCCAACAACCCCCTCGCCGACCCAGCTCCAATCCCTGAAGCTGAACACGGTTCTCCTCCAGCTGCAGAGGTCAGAGGGTGGCTCCTCCATCTTCTGTCCTCCCCACTCCTTGCAGTGGTGGGTAACCCTTCACTCCTGCCTGAGCCAAAACCGGCTCATTAGTCTAAAGATGGAGAGGGGAGACACTTTTAAAGCTAAGGCTGTTTTCCAATGCTTACTCCCTCCTCCTGCTGAAGGAAGATGTCTCTACCCTGGGCTGGATGCATCTCCTCACCTTTCAGGGAGGAAGAGTCCCTTCTCAAAGAGCATCTGCCCCATGAACCTGCACCACCAGGCCACCACAGGCAGGCAGAGATGCTGTCTCTCACTACTGGCCAGGCTTTTCCATTCTTCAACCCCTTTTATCACCCTCCTCTAAGCTTCATCCCCATTTCCAAGTATCCTCAGCCAGTGAATTTCTTCAGCATGAAGGATTCATCCCAAGGAACCTTTGCTGTCTAAAGTCAGGTCTCTGCTGCTTGTCACCTACACCCAGGTGGGAGCAGGGGTTTCCAGGAGGGAGCTGAGCCCACCTCAAGACCATGCACCAAGACAACCGAGGTAGAGCATTTTCTGGAGGTGCCTCTTGCCCAGTGAGTAGCAGCTCAGCCTATGAGTACCTGCCTGACCCACAGACAGACCCCTCCATCGACATGCAGCTCTTCCCACACTGCTCTGAAAGTGTGCGCTTGAAGAAAAGGCAAAAGGACCTCTTTAATTAGCCTGTCCTGTAGTAATTAGGAATCGAGGCTGTTTCAGGTGGATGCCAGGTCAGGCTTGATCCAGCAGTGTTTTTTGGGGAAGGTGTTTATGCCAGAGCCCCTTAACCAGCAGAGATAAGTGTCCCCCAACATCTGCTCCAGCCCGGAGCTCAGACGTACCCACTTGAGATGGGGATTAATGCAATTTAAATACAATAACATAGAAAAGCTCAAACGAGCTTGCTTCATTTTCACCCCAGCAGGACTGAGGCATGGTGGCATCTCACACACGGGGAAGCCTTCCTCACTCCTCATCCTCCCATGAGGTGAGCGATCTACTGCTCCACTTGGGGACGTGTGCTGTGGCCCCGGTTTGGGCATCAGCTCCTGCGAAGGGTTAACAGGATTATAAACCTCTCCGCCTTTCTAAATCCCCTGGGCTGTGGGATTGGACTGGTTATAAACTTATTAACAGGGGACAGTTGCTGGCGGGGGCTGTGGACCCTGCTCTGCCAGCCACGCCACACGTCTGTCCTCCCCAAATTAATTGAGGAAAACGTGAGAACGATAGCAGGAAACTCATCCAAGTGAATCTATAAAAAAGAAGGGGGTCGGGAGGAAGGAGGGAAACAGCTGCATACAGAAAAATAGGAAGACAATACATTTTTGGGAATGACTTCAGAACATGCCACCAAGCCGGAAGCACAGCAGAGGCTGGCACAGAGGCTTGGGAAGAGTTTTGGTCTGTCCTCAAGCTGCAAACATCCCTGTGCTCAAACCCAGACCCCAGCACAAGCTGTAATCACAGCAACAATAATAATTAATAATAATAATAATGCAAAGAGGACTGGGGGAAGAGCCAAGCCAGCCTCGCAGCCCAGCTGTGCCTGGAGAGGAGCCGGCAGCGGGTCCACACGCACCCAAAGCATGCGGACCGTGGTCCAGCCACCAGCCATGAGACCTGCCTGGCATCGGTGGGGCTGTTTTATTCCCTGCCGGGTCTGGCAAAGCTCCTGCACAAAAGCCACCATTGGAAAACATGCTTATGGTCTCCAGCAGCTGCTGTGCAGAGGAGTGAAGCCAAACTGGAGAGCCCCACTGGGATCACACCAGCATTGCCGCGGGGAGAAACGGATACTGAAGGACAAGCTGGCGGTCCAGCCACGCACCCTGTCAATTCACCACCCCGCGCCCTCACAACAGGCAAGGTCCTGCTGGCAGCACATGTTTATTTATTAAATTCCTATTTCAAACTCTAAAATTAATCTTTTAATCAGTGGCAGAGCAGGGCCATACTTATCGGAGCACCAGGGAGGTGTTATCTCCCTGCCATCTGCTCGCTGCCCTCCGCCGCGTCCCAGCAGAGCCACCAGACAGCCCAACGCTGGCCGGCACATCTGGCACCCGTCGCATGCGGGGGCTGGTCCCCTGGCACAAAGCCGGCTGCCCCTCGGCCGGGGCTCTCCATCCACGCAAAGCACATCCAAGCAGGATAAGCTGCGGGAGGTTTTGACCCAAAACCCCAGTGTATGAGCAGATATCTGAGGTAGAAAATGGGTTTTGAGCATTTTTGCCCTGCAGGGAAGCGGGGCTTAGCAGCTCCACGGAGTCAGGGATACCCAGGAGACACTGGTGAGGCTGCCGGGAAGGGTACGGTGCTGCCTTGACTTCCCTTACCCCCATGCACACACCACAGCCCCACAACACCAGCACCCATCAGTAGCACCAGCCTGGCAGCACTCCCCAAAATGCACCCAGCGAGGCTGAGCCTGTCCTGCACTCCCTCCTTCTGACCACCAACAGATTCTGCCTTTTCTACACCCAAAAACCAGCAGGGAAGCATCAGCATAGCGCCCCAAATCAACCTCTCAAGTGAAGGCAGCCGTGGCCCCGGGGTGCTGCCCCCACCAGCCTGCCTGCCCTCCCCTGTGGGGTGCTGCCGCCCCGCAGCCCCCCCAGCCCTCGCTCCAATGACCTACTTCAGCAGGAGACGGATCGTGCCCCAGCAGCATCCATGGTCCCCGATGACTGCAGGGTGCCCCGGGCTCTCTGTCCCCAGGGGCGATGCCCAGGCTCAGCCAGCCCACAAAAACCTCTGCCAAACCTCAGGGTGGCCCCAAGAGCCCGCCGGGGCCCCCGTCGGCTCTGGATCCGGCCCACTGACCCCCAGTTAATCGGCTAAAGCCGCACGCTCTGAACCCTGGCCCCGGCCACAGCCGCGCTCCCGCCGGCTCTCGCTGCCCTACATAGACATCTGCAGCCGCCCGGCGCCCGCCTTCACCTCCCGTCCCCTCCACCGTGCCCGCCGCCTCCCCCGCACACACGTGGGGGTCTCCGCTCCGCACACACCTGCCCGCAGGCACGGGATGGACACGATCCCTTCGGGAGGCTGGTTTTGCCAAATGGGAGAGCCCAGCACCGGGGCTGCAAGGGGAGCAAGAACACCCCCAGCCTCTGCAAGCATCCATAGGTGCTTCCCCAGCTGCTGCCTGCAAAATAAATGCCCTTCCCCGCCCCCGGGCCAATACCAGCCTCACCTGGGATGCAGGTGCTGTGGGATCCCTGCAGGTCCCTGCCCTCCAGAGAGGCACCACCAAAACGAATGGGATTAAATGCCACGGAAGGCCGTGCAATGCCCGAACACATCCTCCCTAACGCCGCCCCCCGAAGATGAGGTCTGTGATGCCGAGCGATGCCCCCTTGCCGGCTCGGCGGCATCCTGCCCTGCTTACCAGTAAATGAGAGAAAGCCCATCGAAGTGCTCCAGGTCCCGGCCACGGGGCTGGAGGTAGGACATCATCCGGGGCCACCCGTCCCCACCGAGCCCTTAGCGCCACCGCCGCCAGCTCCCACTGCCTGGGGCCATGGGCTCGGAGTGCCGGTGGCCGGCACAGCTCCCCACAGCAGCCGGCCACATCTAATCCCGGGCGGGAAAGCATGTGATCGCCCCTCTCCCAGCTTCCCCCGGCTAAACCCCGCCAGTGTCTCCGGTTCTGTGGCGCCAGCCAGGCACGGAGGATGCTGTGGTATGGCTAATCCCAGCCAGCAGGTCCGAACCTTCCCACCCCACCCAGGGTGGGATCCACTCGGGACACAGCACAACGAGCAGCTCCACTGGGGAAACTCTGCGGCACATGGGAAAAGTATCGCCTCACCGGTGTGTGGACGACAGTAGGGCACGCATCCTGCTCCCCTTGCCCGACACAGCTCCCAGTTCAATAAACTGGGCAATTATTTTAGCCAGGTGACCCCTTCACCCCCCCCTACTATGGCGTTCCCACTCACCTTGCTCTTGCAGTGGCTGTTAACGATGGTTATAATCGTTAATGAAGGTTATAATTGATGGTTAACTGCCACAAGCAACTATTTAAAGGCAATCGCAGGCAGCGCCGATCTGCACTAAGCTCGGGCTGCAGCGCCGTGCACTGCTCCCTCCTCCCCACCCGCTGCCAACGGGCTTCAGCATTTCTAATTATTGCTAGAATTTGGGGCACAACCCTTGCACGGGTTTTCTCCCCCCTGTTTAAGGTCGTCTGGTCGTACTCCAGCATCTGAACGGTCCCTCGGACTACTAGGAAAACCTTGGGAGCGAGCGCTGGCAGGCAGATGGAAACTGTTTGAAGCTGGGGAGCTCATCCGTGTAAATTATCCCAAAGCAGTGAGGTGACAGCAGGCCCCGTCCTGCTTCCCTGTATCCAGCTGTAGGTGGGATGGACAGACAGCGTGACAGACGGTCAGATCCCTGATTCAGGGTGATGGAAAAGACACAAATGAGCATGAACCTCATGCACGATGTGCAGTTTATTTCTCCCTCTCCCCACCAGGCAGAATCCTAAGGGACTCACTTTGGGCGGGTGGATGTCTGGGGATTAGGTGGGTCCCAGGAATTCCCAAATGCATCCTTCTATCCCTGTCCTGCATGGCCTGGGAAAGCCACCAGCCCCCCCAGGGGCCAGGTCTTGTGCCCACTGCTCCCCCCTGCTCCATGTCACGCTGGGGCACCCGGGGACTACCTGGGGAAGGCACCAAAAGGTGGTGACAATCCATCTATCCTGCTGCTGCCCAAGCTGAGGAATCCCACAGGCCTTGGGCACGGCAGGTCTCTGGGCACCTCCAGCCAGGGCACGAGCACCCACGGGACATGAATTGGGAGACCTCGATCCTTGGGGTCAATGCAGCCGCCCCAGCACACGCTGCCCACGGGGTGATGAAGAGGAGGGATGAGGGTGGTGGGCGGACTGGGACAGGCGGGCGTGGGGCCCCGTGGCTCCCGGCAGCCACCCAGGGAGATGCGCCTGTGCCTGGGGTGACAGCCCGCAGGCGCTGCTCGCTGGGCATTAACGAACCTGCCTGGGAGAAGGGGGTGAATTAAGGCTAATCCCGCTCAGCATCCTTTCCCAGTGACTGTGCAGGCTGGTGCCAAAATCCTTTTCACCTCCCAACCTGGCGACAGGTCCCCTGAGCAGGCACGGCCGCCCACCCAGGACAGCTGCCACCACCAGGGCTTCGTCCCTACGCACCTCCCTGGCCGGGACCCCTGTCCATAGGGGCACCCCACGGCGTGTTTGGGGTGCACGACCTTCCCCAGCCCGGTGAAACCACCTGCGGAGCGGTGCCGGTACCCCATGCCGGTGCGGGGAGAGCCACCTGCTCCCAGGGCTGTCGCAAGCCGGGCGGTGCTGGGCGTGAGCCCCGGGACCTGTTTCTGCTGCCGGGAGAGGACGGGCAACAGGGTTTGCCGAAACCACTGGGAGCGGCGGGTGCAGGGGTGCCGTGGCCGGCTTGAGGCTGGGCTGGCCTCTCCCAGTCTCACCAGTTGGGATTGTCAAAGGCGGTGTCACCCTGCTCCAGGGCAGGACGGTGCCCAGGGGCCACAGGGACAGCAAGGCCACCCCAATCCTGCACTGGTGCCCGTGGTCCAGCTCTGCCAAGGGGCCCGGTGCCCTGGAGCATCATTTCCACCTCCTTCCCTGCACTGTCCGGAACCCGCAGGGATGCCCCCATGGATGTCCCATGAGTGCTCTCCCCCCTTGCCCACAGCCCTGGGGATGTCACAGCATCCCCCGAGCCGGGCTCGTGGGGTGAATCATGGAGATTTGCCAGGGAGGGACGCGCTGCCTTGTCCTTTCCTCTGAAAGTTTCCGTGCTGGCGGAAGCGGAGCATTATCTCCCTCGCCCATCAGAGGCAGCTGCCCGTGGGTGCGCTCCATCTGCATATTTATACAGATGCAAACATTACACCCCGGAAATTCCCAGCCTTTACATCACGAAGCAAAGCCTGCTGTGGAGCCTTGACCTTTTTCTCACTCTTGATGGGTTCTGGGGAGCCTGTGCCAGGGCGGACCCTGCCTTGGGACATCCTGTCCAGGACCTCAGCTGCGGGTGACGCTCCCCTGTGGGCAGCAAGAGCCCCTTCAGCATCAGGACCACTGTGAGGGTTTAGGGGTGCAGGGGTACATCACCCACCTCCAAGCGCCCACAAGACCAGTGCTCCTGCACGGGTGCCCAGGGCTGCAGCACCATGCCACACAGGAGGCAGAGGGGACACTTGGGTGTCCCTCCTGGGGGGCGGGGACCCCTCTGCCCTCTTGATGCCTTCGTGAGACAGGAGAATAAGGAGCTGCCGCCACCTCAGATGCAGCGAGCACATTGAGATCTTAAAATCCCAACGCCACCAGCCCCATTGTACGATGCTCAGTGCCTTTCTGAAAGCCATGGCTGAGGGACACGGGATAGGCACCTGCCGAGGAGGGGGTGTCCCCCTCTGTCCACCCACCCACAGTTTGCTGCAGATGCCCCCCCTTCCCTCCTCGACGCCTTCCGAGCATGCCACCGCTTGGTGCCTCCAGCCTGGCACAGGTGGCACCGACATCCCAAAGCCACTGTGCCAGCGTGCTCAGCTGCACTGCTGGTGACAACACGGCTCCACACTGCACCGGGAGGATGAGAAAAAGCTGCAATTTAATTTATTCCATGCTGCATTTTCATGCCAAATGAGTCAGAGCACCGGCCTCGCTCAGCCTTTGTTTTGCTTGGCTGCTAGCGCCGGCTTTTGCTTGGTGTTTGTTCAATATTTAACTCCCTTGATGGCACTTGGGCTCGAACCAGCAAGTGCAGCAGAAAAAAGCCACTTCCCCACCGGGACAGGAACTTTCCCAGCTTTCAGCTCCGCTTGGGAGCGATGCACTTGTTTTATTCTATTTATTTCCTGCAGCATGATTAAGCTCTGAGCTTGGTCCTTTGGGCCACTGCAGCCCGCAACACCCATTTAAAGCTATCGGGGCTCGCAGGGGCTGCGGGATGGAGCCGGAGCAGCCAGCCTGGCTGCTGATTTCGGAGCAAAACCAGCCTTAAACAGAGCTGAGGGAGGTTTCGCCCGGCGCAGGACCAGTTAGGAACGAGCACGGCTGCATTCCTGCGCACGTGGGAGCCAGCAAGAAGGAAGCGGCAGGCGGAGGTGTCTCGGTGCCCTGTTTTCCTGCGCTGTGCTGGCAGCAAACGGGAACTCCCATCCCACCGTGACAGCCAGCAAACCCCCGGCAGGGGAGCGAGCAGATCGGCTGGCCCCTCCGAGAGCTGTCAAAGAGTCCCACCCAGAAAATAAATGAGATTTTGGCCAATGGAGTGTCTCAGCTGTTGGAAGAAATTCCCAAATATTTTTGCCCCTATGCCCTGATCCAAAGCTAAACCCTAAAATTCTTCACTGGGAAACACTGCTGAAAAACCCCAGGGCTGAGCATCCCTGTGCCTGGCTCCTCTGCTGCGCTGGGTCTCCAAAACCCCTTGGCACCGCAGAACATGCCGGGGCCGCGATGCCTTTTGGGGTGCACAGGGAGCGGAACGCCGCTGCTGTGGTGCTGGCTTGACCCACCAAGCCCTGACGCCTTCCCAAATTAGGACAGACTTGCGTGGGGTGGGACAGCGGGATGCAGTGGGATGACCAAGCCTGTTGCAAAGGTGTCAGCAGGGAGCGGGACCCCAGCAGCTGGTGCCCATCCTGCACCTCTGGGCAGCGGGGTCGGCACGGCCGGTGGCGATGGGGACGGTGCAGGGTGGAGCTCGGCAGGGTGTGGGATCCACGCCGGCAAAGGGCTTGCCAGGAAAATGCAATCTCGTTGCATAAAACGTGCTCCTCTCCCGCTCCCCTCCCGCGGCGGCAGCTCGAGAGCTTCTTACCCAGGTTAAGTCAATATTGCCACATCGCTGCCTCTCTCGAGGCGCTCGCCCCCGTGGAAGGAGCTCGATGGGTGTTGTCAGAGCCGGAGAGGAGTCACGAGAACGTGGCTGGTCCAGGGGTCCCAGTGGGCTCCAGCCCTGAGCGTGGCTTCTCAGGGTCCCCGTGAGCAGCGCCCAGTGCACCCCTGGGGCTCAGCATCACCCCCACAAGCTCCTGGCTGCCCGGTGGAGGCGTCTGGCCAAGCTCAGCAGCTCTTTGGGCACTGCAGGGCCAAAGCCCTCTCCCCAGCACAGGGACACCCCCCACTTCTCCATGCTCCAGAGGCTTCGGAGGAGCTGGCGGCACCGGCACTGGCAGCGGGTACATCGGGTCCAGCAGCAGCAGGAGTGGGGCGGCACAGAGCACAGCGGGGACCAGCTGCATCGGTAAAGCTGCCAAAAGGCTCATTTGCAAAATAAACAAAAAAACCCCAAACCCCACAGCCTTCCCATCTCAGCTCCGAGCTGTGGGTCCAGCAGACCCCAGCTGGGGAGGAAACCTCAGCACGGGGCGAGCGGTGTTTTGGGCAGGCACCGGAGCTTGTACCAGAGCTGCCAACACCCCCAAATCACGGGGCCCCAGGTCCCCAGAAGCACCCTTTGCGTGGCGCCTCTGATCCCGAGCCAACGTCAAGGCAAAATACACCTGGGCAGTTTACATAAGACATAGTTTTCCACTACGACGGAGTTTTTCTCGCCGCCCGGCGTTTCACCCAGCAGCTGCAATTTTGCGGCTCTCAAGGGCATTCGCACACAAAAAATGAGCCACGCCAGAGATGCGGGGAGATTAGGAGGATTAAGGCTGCAGAGCTGGCGCAGGAGAAGATGTAATGCAAAAACCCTCCGGTAGGCAAAGGCATTTCGTCCCAATACCCAGCCTCTGCTCACCTTCGCAAAGGGTTTAAGCAGCCAGGGGGGGCTCTGGGAAGCAGGCAGCTTATCATGGAGGGAAGCTGGAAGAGGAGCAACTGGTCCCCCGAGCACTTGGGAGCGTGTTGCCACTAGATATTGCGGGGGGAAACAAAAGCAGGAAAACCAGAAGCTGTTTGTAGAGCAAATAAAGATGTGCAGAACTTCACGCGGTAAATTAAAAATAGGTGGGCTGGGTTTCTCCCTCCTCGCCTCCCCTCATTTCGGGATTGGAGCCAGTACACGCTGCCCGGTGCGGGGAGGATGGGGATGCGCATGCTGCCTGGCCGGGCAGGGCTGCCCCTGCCGCACTGGGATGTTCACAGCCTCCGAACGAACCGCAGCGCTGGGCAAATCCTCCCCCCTCAAAAACCAGGGAAAGCCCGGTCTGCTCCTTGGCCCAGCCAGGAGTGCGGCAGGGACGCATGGCCGCGGCAGGGACGCATGGCCGGCCTCCCGGTGCTGCCAGCCTGGCCAGCCCGGCGGGACCAACCAGTACCGGGGGGATCAGATGAACGGTTCTTACTGTGGGGATTCTTACAAACCAAATCTATTTAGAAGCAAAAATTGAAGTTGGGCAGCCTGAAGACAAAGCAGTAACCTCAGTTAGAGTTACACCGGAGATCTCATGGCTAGTAACTGATAAAGCCCCAAAACTCAGCCCCAGCCAGCACGGGGTCAGGCCAGCAGCCCCAGTTTGGGCTAGTTTGGGGTCGGTGCCGGAGGGCTGCCGCTGTCGGGCTGCTCCAGCCGCAGCCCATCACTCCACGGGGCGGGCAGGGTAGGAGTTTTTGCACGGTTTCGCCCCATGGGAAGGTCGATCCCGGCAGGACCCTTCCACCCCTGTCAGGACATGGCACCACCAGATCGGGCTTCGGCACAGCCAGATCGGGCTTCAGCACCGCCTTGGAGACCTGCGAGAGTGTTAAATACGTCTCTGCTCACCAAAGGCTTGAGGATGCTCGGCTGGACCAGGCCACGAATCCCCAAAGCGTTGCTACTTTACAGGGAGGTAGCCCAGCTCCAAGCGGGGTCAAGGCTCTGTGGGGCATCGGCCGTGGGTCCAGCCTCGCGGCAGAGCTGGTTTCTGGTCACTAGCTCACCACCCAGAACAGCTGGCAAAGCCGGGGAGCACGGTGGGACCACCCGAGTGCCACGGAGCCTCCGGCAGCTTCCCTGCTGCGTGCCGATGCGCCCGGCCCCACAAGGAAACTACCTCTCACCCCCCCAAAAGCAGCCAGGAGGACGACCCGCACTGAACCAGGGTGGAGGAAACTCCCCTACAAACACGTTAACACACACACACACGCACTTGCCTTGTGCTGTCGCCGCCGGGACCCGCAGCCACCCAGCACCCTGGGCGGGAGAAGCCAGACCCAGGTGGGAACGTCTGGGCGGCCGGAGGGCTTGGAGCTCTCTGAGGGCACCGAGGACGAGCCACCCCAGAGCAGAGGCGATCCGATGTACGCAGGGGATCGGGATCAATAGGTCACAGCGTGCACTGACTTGCCCCCAGAACGAAAATCAGGAGAGGATTTGGGGCTGGTGGGGAAGCTACAATCAGGCCTTTAATCCCACATGGGCACAAAATCCCGGGATAAAAAGGCCAGAGCTGGCCCTAATTGCTGAGTGCTGTGTGCTGGTGGCCGTGGGAGCAAAACCGCTGGGGCTGCAGCGGGCCGGGGGGAGGCACCTCGGTGCCGTCTTGCTGCCTGTGTGACTGAGCCCCCCCCCCGGGAGGAGGGGACCCCACTTTGGGAGGGGGGGGGATCTGCCCTATAGCCCACACAAGGGCAGCGTTTGGCTCTGGCTTCCCGAGCGGGGCTACAAGTCCTGGGGGGAGGACGCAGCTGGATGGAGCCGTGATGCTCAGCACCCCCGGTCCCTCCTAAAGATGGAAAACACCCCGGGGGGGGGGGGGGAAGGGGGGCTGGGGAGGAGGCAGCCCCTCTTGGGCACCCCAAGCCCATCATCCCGGCTCACATCAGGGCTGGGGCCCGCCCCAGCGGCTCCCCCACCTGCACCCCAACCCCGGGGTGGTGGGTGGGAGGTGGGGGGGGTGTCACGGTTGACCCTACGCGTTTTGGAGGGGTCCAGTCCCAGGGGAGCCCCTTTGAGGGCAAGGGCTGGAACC
>VZTS01010667.1:7200-26199 GCA_013400795.1 Pluvianellus socialis
GGGGAGCTGGCTCTTTCATCCAGGAGGGTCTTTGTGCATTAACCTTGGTCTCCCCAACACATCAAGACCCCCACCCCCTCTCCCCCATGACAAATGACCTCCGGAACGGGTGGAAACAGGGCCGAAGGCTCCCAGCACCGTGGCTGGTATTGACTTACCCCGAAGTGCAAGCCCACGCCACGCCTGTGACTGATTTGGGACAGCAGCAAAGGGAAAGGAGATGGGGAAAGGGAGAGAGACAAGCGATGGGAGGGAGGGGAAAGGGAAGGCTGTCAGTCACTGTGATGGACAGGTAGCAGATTTCCCTCCAGATAAAACCTTACAGATGTGAAGTGGGTATTGATTTTTAGTTAGTGATGATAATGCACCAAGAAGTAATAAATTATAAGAAAGCAAGGTCAAAAAGAAAAGGTAAAAGGACTTTGCATTCTTGAGGAGGGGATTTCTCCAGATGCCCCAGACCTTCCTAAGTTCAAAAGTTGCCTGGAAAATGAGTTTATCCAGCTGAAACAAGAAGTCAGATAATGCGGGCCTCCTGAGGCTGGAGGGCTCTTGTAGGGTTATCCGTGCTGGGTGTCTGCATGAGGAAGAGCGAATGGAAATCTCTGGGTCACTCTTGTTATTTCCAACACCTTCGTGTCCTGGGGTGGGGAAGGTCGGATGCCGTCCTCCGATAAACCTGTGCAAACAGAGTCTCAGGGGAGCTCAGCCCCAAATTGCTCTCAGCATGCCTGGAAAAGGCAGACGCTTCCCGTGGTCAGGATGGCTGAAGAGGAAACGGAGATTTTCGGGGCTCCTGGCTCAGCTGAGCCCCACAACCTCTCTCAGGGTCCATCTGCAGCACTCGGCCACCCTGCCTCCATGGGAGCATCCAGCGGGGATGCGCAGCTCCTGGCCACCTTCCAGCATCTCCCCTCTCCAACCTCCGTGCGGTTACCTGTCCCTTATCCACCCTGCCTTTGTCAGGATGAATTACTGGCATCCTTCTGTTTCACCATGGATTTCCAGAGGGAAATTCAGTCCGTCTTTTTCAGAAAGGGGTCTTAGGATGGGATGAATTGTCCTTCAGAAGTGTCAATCTCTGTAGAGGGATTCTAGAGGATTAGCAGAGACTAGAAACTTAACTTCACATGGCTAAGGTTAGTGGAGTTGAGTCCTAGTTTAAGTGACTTGCACAAGCCCTTGTGAGTCAGTAGCAGAGCTGGGATTAGAAATCAGTCCTGATTCTGACTGATTAAAGCCAATTACTGTCTTCAGTAGGATTTGTGCAAGTGTCTGCTCCGGCCTCAGCTCCTCTGGATTTGAAGAGTGTGAATCTGGGTTTCATTTACCAATGTTGCTTTACATCCCCCTTTCTTTTTAAAAGGGCCTTAGCGGAAGTGTTAATATGACTTCTGCTTGCTTTAAGAGCCTTTTATTTTCTCTGAGTAATATAAAGCAGCTGACCCTTTTGGGGAGACAGCCAGGAGGCAGAGCACTAGAAAACCCTCTGGTCTGTGAGTGGTTCCAGTTGCCCGTCATTTTATAGCCCGCAATTTCTTTTCTGCACCTGCAGGGCTTGACGGTGCGGGCCGCACGTCCTCACTCCGGCAGCGCTGCCAGACCGGGAACAGCTCAGGAAAGGAGAGACCAAACGGCCTGGCCTTGCGCTGCCCGCGCTGGAGCTTTCCAAAAATAACTCCTCATTCGTATGCCTGTGTTTTCGCACATGCAAGAAGGATGTTTATTGTTTTAAACATCTGATTCGGCTTGCGAATGAAATCCAATAATGCCTCGTGGCTGCTGTACGCGCAAGCGTCCTGGATATCCGTCAGGGCAGAGAGGTGCAGGGGGTAACACCTAAAGGGATGCTGAAGCGCTGGAGTCTGCCCTGCAGCCAGCAGGATGGAGGGGCAGGAGAAGGAGGATTCGTAGCTGAGCCAGATCATAGTTCATGACCCGGCTTTAGTGGAAGGTTACAAATAACTTTGCAGCTGGAAAACCCACCTTCAGGCTGTACTCCCGTGATTTTCCCGCTGCGTAAGCCTTGAGGCAGAGCGGTTTATGCTACATCCACACAGAAAAGCATGACACCCCTGTTCTCCTATTAATCCACTCTGTCTTGCATATTTAAGTGCAATTTCCTTTCTTCTTTCTTTCTTTCTTTGGGCTGTCGTGGGGCAGGGAGTTCCACGGGCCCGTTTTGCACGGCATTATGGCTGAACAGCTTCAGCTAGATACCTCCAGGCTTGCTCACTGCGATTAACAAGCTGTGCCCAGAGGGTCCGGAGAGCCGGAGGTAATTTAGGCTCTGTCTGGAGCGCCGTCTGCCCCACGGTGTAGAGGCAGCTAAGCCAGGTTTAACTTTTGGGGACCACTAGCAAACTCCAAGCTCAGCGTGGGCTGAAAACCCTGAAGGAGGAGAGGGTAAATGAATGCTGTCTGAGCTCTACGCTGCTACCGCTCTGCTGCTTTTACTTAGCTTGTTCAAAGCTCGTTCCTGTGTCTCTGTACCACGCTGCAGACGAACCCAGTGCTTGGGGTTAGATTGATTTTCCAGCCTTTTTAACTAACCCCCTCCCCAGTACCTCCCCACCACCTCCCCCTCTGCGGGGGTCCAGCCACCCCTGCTCCCGAATTTCTCTCCCAGACAAATGCCTGGGAAGGATCTCAGGCTGGCGGAGTCGGGAGGTGGCATCACATCAAGAGAAAGCGTCTTAGCGGGATTCCTGGGTCCTTCCGGGGGGAGGAGAAGCTTTAGAAAAAGCAAAGGCCAGCGCGTCGCCGCTCATTCAGCCTAAGCCCCCGCTCCAGCAGGAAGGTGAGGGAGGAGGGGACGGGGAAGGTGTCGGGGTGAGCAGGAAGGGGAGACGCCGCTCTATACAACCCCTCTTGTGTCCTTCCAGAGAATGTATCCTCCACACAATAGCTCACCAGGCCGCTGGTGGGGGATAAAGGGCTCATTTTACCACTTGCCAGGCTCCAAATATTTCCAATTTGCCACTTTAATTGATGTCAATAAGGTTATGCTAAATTCGGAGATTTTCAGCCGCTCGGCATCTGAGCGCTGGCCTGGCCCCCCGAGGTGACTGGCTGTCCCCTCTCCCCCCCGCCCTTCCCCAGCACAAATACGGCAAGACGCGCCTGCGGCGGCTGCGGAGATCAACCGAGAGGCATCAGGAGTTCCCTTCCTTCCCTCGCCACGGCCCCGCTTCTGCAAACTCTTTACACTCTTAACTTGGCAGCCCGGGGGTAATTTTCGCTGATTGCAGAAGGCAATTGCATTAAAGCCCTAGCAGGATCAGGGTCCTTGTGTGAAGGCCTGTAGGCAGCGGCTTACCCCAAACTCACCCGCAGGAACAAATCTGGCATTTTTGCTGCAAAAGAAAGGGGGGGGGGGAAGGGAAGTTCATCTGTTTCAGGTCTCAAAGCAGGAAGGTTGCTTGTGTGCAAATATAATTACATTTTCAAACCAAGCACTGCGCTGAAATGAGGTGAACCAGGACCTGTTAGCCTTTAACGTTTGAGGGTAAAGAAAACTTTGACATTTCAGTCCCTAAAGCTGAATCTGCATCAAAGCCAGAAAGGGTTTCCGTCTAGGGACCTTTACAAACCAAGCCCCGCTCAGACTTCCAAAGAAAGGGGCTGCCTTCAGCGTCCCTTTCTGGAAAAGTAGATTTTTGCTCCTTCTTTTATGTGTATCCTCTTCTGTGAGGGCTGTGCGTAGGAAGGGACGGGGTGGTAGTTCATGGCAGTGCGTCTTGAGCAGGTTTGTCCCAAGTTTATTCCTTTTTTCCAGTGTTCATTCTGAACAGCACAGCTAACGTCGTTGGCAGGTCAGGGAAGAAAGACCAAAGATTGAGTGCTCTCTGAAGGAACTTCTCAATTCTCCCTATCAAGCTCTTTCAAATAAAGTGTTCGAGACAGAGGAGCCACCTGTGGGGTCTGTCTGCTGTTACGTGGTGGAAGCAGGCCTTCATTCTCCAGCCTGGCCATACCTGTGTTGATCTTGTATATTATACCGATAGAGCATCATTATACGTAGACTGTTTCTCCCTGGTGTGCATGAAGGCAGCTGCACACGCGCCCTTTCTCCTCCAGACCTTGACGTGTCGTCTCCTGTGTTTCTCCAGGTGATGAGCATCCTGAGCAACCCCAGCGGGGTTCCTCCGCAACCCCAGGCTGACTTCTCCATCTCTCCCCTTCACGGTGGCTTGGACACCACCAACTCCATCTCTGCCAGCTGCAGCCAGCGGAGCGACTCCATCAAATCCGTGGACAGCCTCCCGACTTCCCAGTCCTACTGTCCTCCCACCTACAGCACCACCAGTTACAGTGTGGACCCAGTGGCCGGCTACCAATATGGACAGTATGGACAAAGTAAGTGCACTGATTGTATTCCCCTGCACAGGGAACAGGAGAAGAGAGGGAGGGAATGTAAGAAGGCCTGATATTGTATTGGAAGGGATTCCCATGGAAATCTGTCCATCTAGAGAGAAAATAGGAACCTGCTCACCAGACATAGATGGAGATTGCTCCACACAGCCTCCCCAACACCCTTGCAGCTATTCAAAACTCTCAAATTCAATATTTTAGGTAAAACATTTCTATTAGAAAAATACAATTTCCAGACCTCTCTCCTTTCCCCTCTCCGATTCTTGCTTCTCCAAAAAGCCCTACAATTTGTTCATCCTGCTTGGCCGAAGGAAAGATGGGATTTTAATGCCCTCCTTTAGTGATGCAAAACTATCTGTGTCACTGCCTCTCCTGCCCTCCATAAGGTGAGGGCTGGGTCTGTGCTCAAGAGATTTTGCTATAAAATACGTTAAGCCAGTGCATGTCAGCTGGGCTGTGGTTCTGCAAAAGCTGAAGTGAGACTGGAATTGTAATCCTGAACCCAAACCTCAGACCTGAAAGGCAGAGGGACCCTGGGAGGGCCTGTTTCTCCTCCAGAACGGTCGGGTCACGAAAAAAAACAGTGAGCCTGGCAAAGGGCTCACCTGCCGGTGTTAAACTAATAATAAGTGTGGTGTTGTGAGAGAGTGATCCGTGGAGGGTTAAAGGTGCATCCTCTTCCTCCAGGAGCGCTCCTGCTTGCCCATAGCTTGTCCTCAGTGACCTTTCCTTCCATTTGGCTGTGGCTTTTTATTCCCCTCTCCGTCACAGCCCTTTAATGTCTTTAACTTCTACAGCTAAATGAGAACCGGCTGTGGCGGCAGACGGGATCAATAGCAGCTTCCCCCCACCCCTCCTTTTTTTGTTTTTCGGGAGTTTGATCTGTGACCCCTTGACCTTCCCCTCGCTTCTGGATGTGAGGCTGGACACACGTGCTATTGATAAAAATCTTAAACAAATTCCAATACCATGTATTTCCAATAAAGATTCCCTTGGGCAAGACGTTAGTCACACCCATGTGTGTAAAAAATAAAACAAGGAGGACGAGCTACGTTCTCTGAGAGAGACCAGCAAAGGAGGAGGAAAGAGAAAGAAGGGTTTGTCTTGGTTTGCTGCAGGAATTTTAACTTGGGCCTCTCCTTATGCTGATGAAAAACTGCTCACGCAGCCCTACTTATGTCGTTTTATTTGCCCCCCTTTCCTGATTTCTGTCGCATGGCTCCCTTTTTTCTGCTAGACACCCATTAAATGTAGAAGCCCAGTTTAGAGCCTGCTGGGCCCATTGGAATGGGAATGTTTTCCTGTTAATAGTCATGAGAGTCCAGGCTGCCAACAGACCTGTGCCCAGCAGCACGTCTTGCGTGGTCGACAAGAGCCAGTCCAGACGTGCCCTATGCCCAGAGACAGGCAGGTCATGAAGGTGTTCTTCCAGCTGGGGCAAGGAAGGTAGGTGAGAAATCATCACGCGCCATCCACAGCCCCACTGCTTCCCGGTACTGGGAGCTGGAGTCACATCCAGCACGATGGCAAGTCTTCCAGCCAAAGCCGATGCCACGCGGCACAGCAGATGCAGCACCCAGTGGGATGCACATCCACAGTGGGATGCAGATGCACATCCACAGTGGGATCTGAGTTAAGCAGCAAATTCTTCACGTGTGCACAGATGCGTATAGATATTGGTATTTACAGCTCTGTACAGGCAATATATAAGTCCACTCGTCACCACTTCACTATAAATATTTCTTATAATCAGCCCCATTTATAATAATCTCTATGCGAGGAAACAGTTTTCTTTGGTAATTAGTCCTGTTAGAGCAATCACTTACATGAAGTTGACCTTGATATAACAACATTTTTTCTTGTCTTTCTCGGTGCATGTTGTATTTAGCAGATAATTCTGATTCCTCCTGCTTTTTAATTCTTCACTGCTGCTTTTCAAATGCTGTTTAAATGCCGAGCGGTGTGAGGTGACCACCACAAGGTCATTATTGATTGATGTGCAGTTTGAATCACATGTTTCTTCCTTCTATGATGCAGCAAAAAAACCCAAAAAACCTCTTTTTAGTGAGCACTGAGACATAAAAAGGGGGGGGTTGCTATGGTGGGAGCAGGCTCTGTGGAACAGGGGACATAACCAGGGCTTGTAAATAAGAGCTCTGTAGCTTTGACAGGCTTTGGACCTGCAGAGTATCTCTCCCCACTTCTCTCCTTCTTATTCCCTGTTTTAGAAACACAAAACCAGACACACTTTCTCTCTCACCTAAGCAAATAAACACCCAGAGTATTTTTGTTAAGTTTCTGGTTTTATTTTGGCTTCTACTGTATTAAACCAACAAGCCACGCCTTTGACTTCCGGCCTGGGATACCCTGGTGCCTTTGAACTCTTCCCAAAAACAGTATGGGGAGTTTAGTGTGGTTTTTTTTCACGAGGTTGCCATCAAATTGCCGTTTTGCTGGGTGCTGCCCAGAGCAGGATGGCTGGTTCCGACCATCCACCTCCCCCTTTCCCAAGCCACCTGTGTGACTTCAGCCCCAGCGCAGGTGACAGCAGGCTGTGGTGACAACCACACACACACACAGCGTGTCCAAGGAGTGAATTTGCTCTTTACCTACGGCCTCTCAAAGACATGATTTAATGTGGGTACCTGAAATGCCAGGGATACCAAGTGGGTAAGGTCTGGACGAGAGCCATAGCTTGGGGTCTAATCCTACGGACACCCCACCATAACACATTACAGAGCCCAGCGCTCGGGTTCGAGCTATTCCAGCATCCCAGTCCCCACGGAGTGCCAGCCAGCGTGCCAGCTCCGCTTGCTTAACTCGGCTCCTGTCAGACCGTGCCGGCTGCCGAAGCCGTGCTCCCCAGCAGGCCTTGCTTCGGCCCCGGATAACTCACCCTGTGCCGAACCCGCTGGCTTCCAGCGCGCCAGCCCTGCCAGCGCTCGCACAGCCCATGCTGTCCCAGCCGGTGAGGAGCAGAGATGCCAGATTAATGTGGTCCTTGCAGTTCCCAAAGGCCGGAGCTGTGTTAATGATGCCGGTGATGGAACGCAGAAGCGTGAAAGGAATTCTAATAGATATGACAAGTCTAATAAGAATTTGTGTCTGGAAGGGACCTCCTCTGGGGCAAGCGTCTGACAAGACGTTGATGGCTGAAATTTGTTTACTCATTGGCACCGATTGTACATCTCCTGCCAGCTCCTTATTAATCTAATTTGAGACATTAAAGCTAGTGAAAGGGAGAGACTTTGACTGAAGCTCAGCTAATGAGCAATGTCACCATCCTGCCCCAGTCCTCTTCCCCCTCAGACCATGGGGCAGTCAGGGAGCTGGGATACAGGTTCCTGCATCGCCTCAGGAGTTGCGGCTCTCACCCAGATGGAGATAAGGAAAGCAGTTTCCCAGTTTCCCGTAGGAAGGGTGGATGAAGGTGGGCAGCAGAGCTGGCAGAGATGAGTCAGCAGGCAGCGGATGAGTCAGATCCAAGCCCTGTCCAGACTTGGTGAGCTTCCACTGACATCTCTGGAACCATTTACACCAGCATCACCAAGTGCAGGAGTTGGCTTTGCCACCGGGAGGTCATATGGGGAGATACGGCTGGAAGGTTTGTCCCACTGGGTTTCTGCCCGGGCTTGACTTCAGGCAGCCCCCCTAGAAACACCATTTTCCGCGGCAGAAGTAGAATTTTAGCTCTTTTTCAGTAGGAGTGCAGATCTACCTGGGTGTTTCTGGCAGGGCCGACGTCTGTTTGCACTCTTTCCTAGGAGTGCAGCAGGACCCTCCTGTCTGTGACAACCACTGCATTGGGCCTCTCTTTGTGAGAATCGGTCTGCGAGGTCTGTTGGTTACGTGCCCTTTGATGCCGAAAGCCTCATTTCCACCAGATGCTAACGTTGTGCTGTTTTCTCACCTTCCTTCCCCCCGCCCCCCCTCTCCTCTTCAGCCGCTGTTGATTATTTGGCCAAGAATGTGAGTCTGTCTACACAGCGTAGGATGAAGCTGGGAGAACATTCAGCCGTTCTGGGCCTCCTACCAGTAGAGACAGGCCAAGCTTACTGAAGAGTCCGACTGTGCCAACAACCCACTCCAGCAACTTGGTACCACTGGAGAAAACACCACCAGCCTTCCAGGGATCTACCTGTACCCGGACCCTACTCCTTCCCAATTCCCTTCCACCTTGCACCAACTTGAGCTGTGAAGGAGACGGGAAAGAGAGGGAGGGCTCTCCAAGTATCCGGCTCCTCCCAGAGCACTCTTCCCAGAGGCAAGCCTGGCCTCTGTGACCTGACTCCTCCTGTGGCCAGAGACAACAGGTTGGGTACATTTATTAACCCCGAGTTTGTGCCCTCCCTCTAACCTACCTGGCCATGGCATTTTGCCCACACTTAAGGACTTTTCCATTGATCTAGGTAGTTGGCATAGTCAAAGCCAAATTGATCATTTTTCTTTGTAAAAAAAAAAGAAAAAAGAAATGTTTCATTTTGTTTCCTTTTCTTTCCATTGCTGTAAATTTGGTGAATGTTGTATAGGAAGGAATAACCAAGCTGATCGTTAAGGGTGATATAATTCGGGACCACAGAAGACCTATGGACCAAATATAAGAACTTGTTTAAAAAACATAAACAAACCACAAAGACAGACAAAACCAGAAAAAACATATATTAAAGTGACAGCAAATTTCCCCACCCCACTCTACCCTCCCGTTCTCACCGATGGCTTCCCAAAGCAGGGCCGAAGCAGGCCAGATTGCTGCTAAGCAGGGGCAGGATGTAAGTCCGGCCGGCCTGGGACCTTTGGAAAGTGTAAATGTAAATTGCTGCATGAGGACTGGAGATTATGGGCACGGGCACGAGCGACATTTACTTTTCCTCTTAGGGACCAATTTAGACCCGGTTATGAGTGAAAAGACATGGGCATCAGATGGCAGCAGGAGATGTGATAGCGAGCGCTGGCCTTGCGCGCACAGAGGAAGGGCATCAGGTACACCCGATCCCGTCGGAGCTTTTGCCCATCCAGTGAGAAGGGCGAGGACTGTCAGTGGCCCTTCTTCCAGTCAGTGGGACAGAAGCTGGCCAGGAGAGCAAAGACAAGAGAGGGAAGAGTCAGAGGTGTTGGTTAGCTGCCTGCTTGGAGGGGTTAGTGTGCAAAGCTGGGTTCTTCCGCAGGTAAAGGACCACCTGAAAGGAAATGGTGCTTGTTCTGAAGGTGCTTTCCAACAGCTGCCCCTCACTGAGGGATGGATGTGGCCGTGGAGTCAGAGGGCAGATGGCCTGGAGAGTCTTTCTAACAGCAGCTAGGAAGGAAAGGTGCTCTCAGCTGCAACGTTGCACCCATCTGTACTGCAGGAAAAGATTTACCTTACCAACGGCGTTCTTTGTCCTGTAGCTACCAGGAGAAGTGCTCGCCCCTGTCCACCCTCCTGGCTTGTCCCCCACTCCTCTCATTTCGGGTCCTATTCTGTACTACTCGATCTCTCAGTCCCTTCCCTCTGCTTTTCATTTTGGTGGTGGAGCCTTTCTCTCTCTAAGCCAGATGTTGTTCTCTGGATTTATCGCCCCACTTCTCTGTAGCAAGCAGTGCTCTCAGCTCACAATTCCGCTCATCACACTGCTCAGACAAAAGCAGCCAACAGTAAGAGGTTATGGACAAGTCATGACCCACATGGGTTTTTAAATAGTTTCTCTTTTGCAGACGTTGATGATCCTCGATCATTTGTAAGCAGATGTCTGATATTATAGGCTTTTTTTCCCCTCACCTTCCTGTGTTGAGAGGGCTCACCTTGAGAACACGCTGAAATTTAACCCAGAGGTAAGGAAAGCTGCCCTTGGGATAACCACCCCCATGCACAGACTCTGCACCAGCCGGTAGCTGGCATGTAAAGTCCAGTGACAACAGGCAGTGCTTAAAGTCACCTGCAGACAGTTAGGGTTTACAATACACTTGCTATTTTACATGCCTACTTTAGGATAATGAACGTCTGCTTTTGTCCACTGGTGAGGACGGTGATGATCCACGTGGTTGGATGAGTTCTGGTCTAGCGTATGCTCCTGGCTGGTTAAAGGAAACGCTTCTCTTGGGCTCTCTTCTTTTGCTGCGGCTTCTGCAGCATTCTTCTCAAATAATCTGATCTTGTTTTTGCAGCTGAAACAACATTTCTCTGGGGAAACTGTCCCCTGCCTTGCCCCAGCATAATTTATCATGAACCACTGGGCCGCTTTCTCTTGAGCCATGTGGACAAGAACCTGTTCTGTCCAAAGCAGAGTTTTGCTTCTTACGTTGCTCAGCATCCCATCGGAGCCACGTATGGCTTCCATCAGCTATGCCATCTGGCTGTGACAGAGCCCGCTCTACATCCCTAAAAGCGTATTAATGCACCGGCTTAGCTGCTCTGCCGCTCACACTCCAGGCATGTTTCGGTGCGGGAGCTCTGTGCGGGGCGACATCCGCATCCGGAGGCTGGATTGCTGGTGTTTGTGGTCCAGAGATCCCAGTTCAGCCTCTGCTGGGCCAGCTGTATCACACGTAAAGCTTCCCTCTAGTGACGAAAGACTTTCCTTGGATCGCAAAGCTTTCCAAGCCCTTGAGGCTCGCGTTGTTCACATCCTTTCTCAGGGCAACATGTAGCACCTCCAGCTGGATGAACAGGTGAGGCCAAAGGTAACAACTTCCTTGAGGTGACTGAGGAGCTGAAATGCCGTGGACCAGTCGCATTATCGGAAGCACTCTCCCGGCTTTGCGCCAGTTTGAGATCTCGGAAAGCAGCAGAAGGTGCTGGTTTATGTTGTTTACGCTTTAGAGCTGATTGAAGGAAGAAATCCCTTTTGAATTCCAGTCCTGGCTTAAATGTCATTCCCAACAACAGTGACCTTCAGCCACACCTGAACTGAGGGCTGAGAGTGAGAGCGAGGGTGTCTCTGTGACAGACACCAGCGTAGGGATTAATGACCGAAGCGCCTGTTGGAATTTGCTCCTGTGTCTCAATATCATTCCGAGCCAACTGCTAAAACAACAGAGCACGTGATTTTCTTGCCTGCCACATTTAATAGTATTTAAGAGGCCAAATGCGCCCAGTCTGGGAGCACCTTCCAATCTACATCCCCCTTGCCACCGGAAGATGGTGTTTGCAGGTGGGGGTTGTCGGCCCCGTATCTGCCCCGGGCAGTTGCAATCCCTTGTCCTTTATACTGAAATTTCTGACCAAATGCATTCCTAGCTGCCTGCTGAACTAGAAGGAAAGTTGCAGTTTGTCACGAGAATTGCTTGTCCGCTGCTCCTATCGGCTCTCTTCTCCCCGCCGTGACCTGTTCTCCCGTGCGTCCACACGCGTCTCCCAAGCATCCCTCAAGAGCAGACGGTTGGTCCTCACGGAGAGCTTGTTGTCGAGGAGGACTTCAGCCGAGCTCTGCGCAGAGCGCGGGACCCCCGAAAGTAAAAAGTATTAAGGGAGCACTGTAAAAAAACCCGATTTGCCAATTACCTTCACCAGAAAGTCCGTGAGCACCCGGGCTCTGCTGTAAATAGAGTTCTTAGAGGAATATGAAAAACGCCCCATGCTAGCGCAAATAGCTATTCTCTGACCTTTCCCTCGTGGTCGCACTTTGTACATTAGTTGGAAATTTGGTCATGTGCTGTATGTTTATAGAAAGTTGACATTTTTTTATACTAAAAACACAGTGAGTGCCGTGCTAGTTTAAAAAAAAAAAGAAAAAAAAAAAAAGGGGGAGGGGGGATGAACTGTAGAAATTTGCCTATCGTGTGTTTTCAAAATACATTCCAGAATCTTTGGGGTGGGATGGGTTTGATTTGGGGATTTTTTTTTTTGGTTTCTTTGTTTTGTTTTAAGGTACGTTCATGTATGAAAGTCAAAGTATTTTTTGTTTCGTTTTGTTTTATGGATTGCCAACCTCAGTTCTGCTGAAAAGAGACAAACTCAGGGGGTGGGGTGGGACGGGGAGGGGGGGGACAGAACAGAGGGAGGTGCCCTGAAGGCGGAACAAAACCAAGCACGGAAGAGTAGCCATCGGCAGCAGACAAGCGTGGGACAGCAGGACCCTGAAGAACGTGCGGTCGCGGTTGCTCGAAGCCGACCAAATGGGGACTGAGCAGATACTCAACTTACTGCTGACTCTGAGGGTGCCTGGGAACCCCAAAATCATCCTGCACCTCATCCAAACGAACCGCCGAGCGACGGGACGCATTCCAGAGACGTTCTCTCAGGTTGACGTTTCTTCCATGCCCGCAGACGAGAACTGGCATCCTCGAGGGGGGGAAAGGAGAAACGCCGAGTGGGGTTCTTTTCCCTCCCCACGCCGCTCCGCGCCCCTGCCTTCACCTCAGCGCCGTCCTGAGACCACAAAATGGACATTTCCTCACTGTGTCCAGTAACTCAGCAGATTGGCTCCTGTCGCTCAGAGACTTTGTGTATTTAATGCTTCTAACCCGTCATCCCTAACACCTCCATATACCCACCTGGGGAATATCTACATAGCACTATAGGACATTCCTTATTCCTAGTAACTGCGGATATGTTGCTTCTGTGTTTGACTCATAGCCATTTTGCTCCATGTGTATGCCTGCGTGGGAGTATGTGTGCGTGCGCGTGTGTGCCTGCGTGCGTGCGTGTGTATATATATAATCGCACCATAATTTATTCAGCTATATGGAGTAGTATAGTAGAAAGAGAAACTGGTATTTGCTTTAACTACCTGCTGCCTGTAGGTGTCTCTCTGTAACTCAGGCATAACTGTTATACATTAAAAAAAAAAAAAAAAAAAAAAAAAAGGGATTAAAAGTGGTTTTGGGTGGCTTGTTTGCTTAACTGGCTCCGCGGCCTGCCGCGCGCGAGGGCAAAAGCTGGCAAATCAAAAATCAGCCCGCGCGCGCAGAAAATACAGGCGTTTTGGCTAAAAAGCAAAACCCCCTGCTTCATTCGTTAATGGAAAAGGTGGAAAAGCTGCGTAAATAAATAAAATGCTTCATGTCGCTGTGACTTTTGACGAGGGAAGAACAATTACCTGGCCTGTTCTAAATACAACCGTGGCTTTATGCGTTGGTTTTCGGCGAGCCGTCGCGCGGGCAGAGGGAGGCGGGCGGCCGGGTGAACTCCGAGCTCTGCAGGCACCTGGCTTTCGTTAGAGGCCAAAGCGCGGCGTCGACAAGCGGAAAAATATTTTGAAACTCGACGGAGGAATACATGGCTCGGGGCTTCGGCGATTGGTATTAAAGCGTTTTGCCTTTAAACAAAGCGCTGGATTCAAAAGCCGTTCCCATCTGAAGACGCTTTGGCTTTCCGTAACATAAGTTGATCTTCATCCAAGTCGTGCTGGACAAATATCCGCATGCAGAAACGAGCCTGATGAGTCGCTTGGGTTTTCTTTCTGGTCGCCTCCGAGCAGAGGGATCAGTCTAACTGCCTTCCCAAAGCCGGGTGGGATCACCGCTAGATAACACATTAACAACTGTGTGAGGGGATGCTGCTCGTGATCTCTTCTCCCAAGGAACAAGCGATGGGACAAGAGGAAGTGGCCTCAAGTTGTGCCAGGGGAGGTTTAGATTGGATATAGGGAAACATTTCTTCACGGAAAGGGTTGTTGAGCATTGGCAGAGGCTGCCCAGGGCAGTGGTGGAGTCGCCATCCCTGGAGGTGTTTAAAGCTGGGCAGAAGGACGTGGGTCAGTGGTGGGTTTGGGCAGCGTTAGGTTGATGGTTGGACTCGATGATCTGAAAGGTCTCTCCCAACCCAGACCATTCTGCGGTTTCCATGGTTCTGTGTGTTTGATTTTTGTGAGCAAAAGGGGCAGCAACCTGCCAGCCTGGGGTGTCCCACAGCGAGGGCTTTAGCATCTCCAAACTGCGCTCACACCGGCGTTCCTCACCTCGCGTGCTCGCCGCCGGTCGCGGCCAGCTCCGGAGCTGGTCCCGTAGCAAACAGCAGCTCGGAACCTTTCTTAACGCCATCCTGCTCCCCTCGGTGCCGCGGTTTTGAAGGAATACTGAGCCGGTGCCCGGAGCCCCGGCTTTAGGCAGAGACCTTCACTGGAGGTTGGGCAGCGTTGCCCGCAGTCCCCTGGGCACAACGGGACTCTGAAGCTGTTCTTTGTGCCCGGAGAAGCTGCCTTCAGGTTGGATGGGATACGGAAACCCTGGTGACAGCGTTCCTTCCCGCCAGGAGGGAGGGCAAAGCCTTTTTGCTGAGAAAACCAACCTCCCGCACAGAGACGGAAAAGCCTCCGCCGGTGGGGCCTGTCCTAATGCAGGTGAAGCGTGGGTGCGACTCCGCGCCTGCTCCTGCTGCCTGGATAATTCACATTTGGGAGGAAAATGGGAAAATGAGGGAAGCACGAGCCGCCCCAGCAACGGGGCAGTGGGCTGGGGGGCAGTGGGGTGCCACAAGCCCGGGGCTGGGGCAGCTCTGGGCACACAGGGGCCTCGCTGGGGATCCCTGGAAAATATTACAGGTCTCCAAAAGGGGAAAAGGCTGGAGATAGCTGCTCTTCCACGATGCCGAGGGCACCGTGCTGTCAGAAAACGCCTTTTTTAAACGGAGAGGCTCACCTTTGTGTAAGAACCGTCACCGACTTCAGCCATCGGAGCAGGAACGTGAGCCCCAGCTTCCCAGCTGCATCCTGGGGGAATCATATTTGGCATCTGCAGATTTTACCCCCACCAAAACCCCCCCTTCCCACCTTAGATCTGCGCTCACCGGCAGCCCTTCATTTTCACCCCCAAGCCGGCGTGTTTTGGCGGTGGCCAAGCCAGCCACACCGTGCGTTGCCACCTGGAGGGCTGTGTAGAGGCCGGGACCGGCGTTTGCCAGGAATGCTAAAACAGGACGACATTATTTCAGGCCACGACCCCGTTTTTCAATCTGTGCTGAGAGGTAACAGCTTTGTGCTTCCTTGCCAGCCCTCCCAGAAATGACTTTGCTCCGGCAATGGTCACGTTCAGGCTCCGTCGCCACCGGCCCCGTGGTGGCAAGCGTTTCAACACTGCCCTCAACTGTTCCCTGAGCTCCTCGTCCTCTCTCCCAGCGACTCAAACCTTATCTGAGGAGTGCAGGGTATTTCCCAGGCCTTGCCAGAGCCGATCCGTTGCCCTCTGAAAGACATCAAGGGCGCGAGCTAGCCCACAAGGGAGCTGCGGGGGCCGATAGAGCTCCTGCTACAGCTATCACCGGTCAATTATGGCTCTAAGCTGTCGTCAGCTTTAATCTGCCGATAAGCCGGTGATAAATCAAATTCAAGTCGATTTGACACCGGCCGCTAACTTTTCCAAACGAGTGGCATCCCGCAGGCTGGGGACGGGGTGCTGACCCCGCTCGCGGCCGCCTTGGTGCCGCGTTGGTGAACTTGGCCCCCGGTGCTTGGCGTGAGAAGGGCTGTTCCTCTGCCCTGCGGGGCTCCAACTCGGGGCGCCCGTCCCGCTCTGGTTTGTGTTTCGGGTTTTTGTGTGTGTGTTTGTTTTTGATGTGGGTTTTATACGTGCTTCCCTCCGGCTTCCAGCAAACCCCTCTGCATCCTGAGCCGTCACCGCAGCCTCGGCTGCGTCTTCCCCTGGAGCTGTGCCTGTAGCCACCGGAGAAAGCACAGGACAGTGCGACTCCAAGCGAGCAGAGACACAGAGCACAGATATATAGAGATATATATATATATATCTTTATATCTATCTCTCACTGGTATGGAGTTTTGGAGGGCAGAAGCCCTTGGCAGGGTAACTAGCGCTTCAAAAAAAAGTTGAATGTATTTGCTTTCCCCCAAATATTTTTCTCAGAGGAAACACAGATGAAAATATTTTAAATATTGAGGTTGCTCCCACTTCTCTGCTCCTTTTTCATTTTAAGCGGCATGCAAGGAAAGAGAAGAACAACCCGGAAGGGAAGCAAAACATTTTCGCCTTTCTAACCCAAGATTTAAAACCTTTATTATTTTTTTTTAGCTAAAACTAAAGAAACTGAAAAATTTCTTCCTTTGGCTTTATTAAAAACTTAAACTAACTAAATTTAAAAAATTAACTAAATTAAAATAATTCTGAAAAGCTCCTTATTATAAAAACAAAGTGTTTCAGGAAAAGCTGTTTAAACCAACTTCAATCTTTCCTCTTTTACCATCGTGTTACCTTTCTCAGCATCGCTGTAACATAATGGTTTCGAAAGCTGGTTCACAGACACATGAAGGTTGAGGGACTTTGTTTCAAGGTCAAGTCACGTTGGTTTAAGGGCCTGAGTCTAGTTCACGTCTCGACTGACCCGTCCCCACGTCTCGACTGACCCGTCCCCACGTCTCGACTGGGATGTGACTGATAAAGATTAGGGCAAAGGGAGGCGGAAAGCCTGGCCCTGGGAGGTGTGGAAGCTCTGAGAGGTTCTGGTGGGGTTTAGCATTCTGGTTTGTATTGACGCTGAAAATCCGTCCTGTACGTAGGATCCAGGGACCGTGCAAGTGTGCCGGTGATGCCTGATTTAGGGAAGTCCCAATGGCAACTGGGAAGACATGCCCCAGCACCTCCCTCCCTCTCCCAACTCCAGTCCCTCCTCTTTAAAGCCACACACCAAGGCTTTTAGAACTTGCCTGTGGTCTTTGCTCGGCTCCAAATGGCATCGGTGCCTTGATATTTTGGGAAGAGCAGAGCACCCATCCCGCGCATGTTGGGTCCTGCTTATGGCAGGAACTCACTGGGAAATGCCAGCCTTTCCCTCTGGCTGGAACACCGCTGTGAGCCCCCGGTGAAGTGAGTTCAGCTGTCTTGGGCACAGCAGATGCCACCCGTTGGATGGCGAGGCAGAGGGATGGCGGCTGCGTCGGCACATCCCATTTTTGGGAGGACAGTTGCTCCGCGCTCTCTCTCTTCTACCTGCTTCTCGCCAGCTCCGTCGCTTTTCCTGAACGGTGCCTCCGGCCCCACACTGTCCCCTCGGACCCAGCGTCCCCCCGGGGTTTCACCTGCAGGTATTTTGGGCTATTTACACCCGCTGAATCTCGCTGGGGAACCGGGGAGATTACGGATGAGGCTGCAAAAGGCACGAGTGCAGAAATCCTAAGGCGCCCACGCACCGAACGCATCCCTGCACCAACCCTCGTGCTGACAGCGGTCCGGTACACACCCCCCCCCCCCNCGGTACACCCCCCCCCCCCCTCCCGGCTCCTTCCCAAGCCTTAATCCTCGTGGGATCATGGGATGTTTCCCTGGCTCAGAGGTCAGCCCCGGCTCATGACCCCTGTTTAGATCTGTTGTTGCTCATCCCGGTGGTTGCAGCTACCGGCAGGCAGCAACCGTGCCGGCAAATTTGGCTCGGCAGCCTTTAGCTCTGCAGCATTCCATGAGCGATTTCTCCTCAGAACAGCTGTAGAGAAGTTTATTATAACAGGCTGTGGACCTGCATAAAATCAGGGTATTCCGAGCAGGGAGAGGTGTATGAAAGGGAATTAAATGACTGAAAAAGGATTTCCTTGTGAGGCCCATTTCTTTCTTTTTTAAGGATTAGTATAATTAATATCCTGTCCCGGGCAGGCCACATTCTCACCTGCTACAAACCGGCAAAGCATTTTAACTGGTTTTGCTGATGTGCACTAGCCAGCGCGCTCGTCCTGCATTCCTGTGACATTCCTCGAAGTTCATCCCTTAATGCTGCGCATCCTTGGAACAGTATTTCCAATATTTATATTCCAAGCTGACTGGGATTTTGGGGTTGGGTTTTTTTTGAGTTTTCCCAGAAGAGCCGGGCGCTGGGAGATGGGATGTGCTCGGCTCTTCGGCTGAAGCAGGCGCGGAAGGCGAGGGGGCTGGGATGCAGGAGCACCCAGCTCTGCCTTCCCAGGAAAGGTCGGGAGAGGGGGAGAAGCGTTGCATTCCGTGGAGGGCTGCGTGGGTGCAGCGGAGCCCGGCTGAGGGTGCCCGGAGGAGCGGCTGCGATTCCCTCTATCCAAATTCCCTCTCGCAAAACAGCAAGGGAACCGGAATACGCGGTGAGCATGGCGGAAGATGAGCCATTCGGAGATGTGGCTTTTTACCTGTGCTTCAGGGGGCTTGGATGGACGTCACAGTTAACTTCTCAGACTCCGATTCCGCTCCAGCAGACTCTGGGCATCCCTAAATCACACCGGGGATCAAAGCAGACACCGGGAGGTACAAAGCTGCAATTCGCTGCAGGACACGGGGCTGGAACGTCTTTCTTCTGAGGAAAGGCTGAGGGAGTTGGGTCTCTTTAGCCTGGAGAAGAGAAGGCTGAGGGGGGATCCCATCAATGCTGAGCAATACTTAAAGGGAAGAGGGTGCCAGGCTGTTTTCAGTGCTGCCCAGTGACAGGACAAAAGGGAACGGGCACAAACGTGACCGTAGGAAGTTCCATCTGAACACAAGGAGGAACTTCTTTTCTTTGAGGGTGGCAGAGCCCTGGCACAGGCTGCCCAGAGAGGTGGTGGAGTCTCCACCTCCGGAGACATTCCCAACCTACCTGGACACCATCCCTTCCAGTATCTCAAAGGGGCCTACAGGAAATCTTGGAGAGGAACTTTTCCCAAGGGCATGTAGGGACAGGACAAGGGGGAATGGTTTTGCACTGGAAGAGGGGAGGTTTAGATGGGATACTAGAAAGAAATTCCTGCCTGTGAGGGTGGGGAGCCCCTGGCC
>VZTS01010671.1:0-15289 GCA_013400795.1 Pluvianellus socialis
CCCGGACGGTGCCCCAGAGCCCTGGTACCTGCAACCTCTCCGCCGCGCGTCCCGGCACCGCGCTCCTCCTCTGGCACCGGGGGCACCCGGCGCTGCCCCGCCGGGTCGGGCAGGCGGGGAGGGCAGAGTCAAGCCGAGCCGGGGCGGCAGCGGAAGGCACCGGGACCGGGACCACCGAGGGTCTGGGCGGCGCCCACCCCGGGGGGGGGGGGAGATGTGCAGGCCCCGTGGCCAGCTCGGGGCCGGGCGCACGGTGCGGGACAGCCCCTGTCCCCCTGCCACCCCGCAGCCCAGCAGCACCAGGCCGGGAAAGGCCCCTGCCCGCCCCGGGGCTGGGGACGTGGTGGCAGGCAGTGTGGCCGTGGGCACCGGGGGAAGGTGGCAGGGCTGCGGGGCAGCGGGAGCCACGCCACAGCGGTGGGCAAGGGGCTGTGATGGGTCCCTCGTCTGCAGGCAGGAGCGCCACATCCCCCCGGAGACCGCGGACCCTCTTCTCCAGCTCCGAGCCTGTCCCGCCTGCGGCCCTGCCGTGTGCCGGGTGTTCCAGCCATGCTTGGGCTGTACCGGGGCTGCAGCAGCTGGTGCGGCGGCTCTGGGGGTGCTGGGCGGTGGGACTGTGGCTTGGCTGGGGGCTGCCTGGAACCGTTCTCACCTGTGACCACCCGGGAGTTTTGGAGGCCACGTGCTGTGCTGAGCTACCCCTGGGCCTGTTCCCCACGCACACGCCATCCACGGGACAGACCACATCCGTATGTGCAGCAGTGCCTGGCTGCGTGGCTCCCAGTAATGTAATTTAAATGTAAATACAGTTTCCCCTTGAAGAAGGTGTAGCAGGCGGTGCAGGGAGTTCACCTGGATCTAATTCCAGCAGCCACCAGAACAGCTGTTTCCAGATGACTGAACTAATCTCATCAAATCCCCAGAATAGCCAGGCTTGCCGCAAAAGTTTCCTCCTGTCACCTTCCTGCCTTGCCTCACATTCCCTGTGGGGCTGTGCTGGTTGTGCAGGGCTTCTCTCTGTGGTGGTGGTGGGTGGCGTGCACCCCCAGCCGGTACGTGAGAAATGGCCCCCCAGAACCTCCGTGAAGGCTCAGGCTGCTCCTGCTTCGCCCCAGTGAGCAGCGTGGCTGCACAGCCGGGCTCTGTCAGGGAGAAGGTGACCCACCATGGGGTCTCTCCCGAGACCGGGGCTTGGTGGCGTCGCACACATGGATGTTTAGGCAACATAGGTGGATTTGTGGCACTTTGCCAGCACTTGGTGCTTGCTCCCTTGCAGGCAGAGCATCCGCTCGTCCCAAGCCGAGTCCTGAGTGCAGGCTGTGTTGCGCAGTGAGGAGGGACTCGCCTCCATCTTTGCGGGCAAGTTTTACTCTCTTGGACTCGTGCGGGCAGCCGGTGGCTGGGATGTCTCTGCAGGATGGCTGTGGCATGCCCGCTTGGCCTCCCTGCATGCAGGTGCTGCTGGCTCTGCTGCGTGCTGGTGATCAGCAGGGAAGCCTCAGGTCTGCGGCTTCGCTTTGATGCTAAAAGGACTGGGGTTTATTGGGTTTTTATTTGTTTGCTTCTCAAAAGATAATTCCCTGCAAACCTGCCTGCACCCTGGATGTCGGGGCAGGGCTGTCTGGGGGGCACAGTGCCTCCCTGCAACAATCTCTGCCACATGCCGCAGCTCTTCCCAGGAGCTCGCCCAGCCCTGCTGCCAGGGCTGCCCAGGGGCTGGCAGGGCAAACCTGGGGCTCTCGGTCACAGGCAGCAGCTGAGTGGCCCTGGACTGTCCCCTTTGGCCTCTGAAACCCCCCCCTCCGCTGGCTGCTCTGTGCAGCTGGGAGAGCTGGCTCTGGGGCTGTGATGGGGCTACATCCCTGCTAGGAGTGAGGGAATGCCGGAGCTGGTGGAACGAGCCAGGTGGAAGCTCTGACAGCAGCTGACCTGCCAGGGGCTGGAAGGGGCCTGCGTTGCCCCATGCCCTGTGCCTTCCTGCAGCTGCTGGGGCTGCTCCTGTGCAGCCGGGATGGGCACCAGTGCTCAGCACCCTGTGGTGCCCTCGCAGCACCTGCAGCATTGCAGTGTTCAGGGAAGGGTTGGCACCTGAAGCCACCCTCAAAGCTCCGTCAGTGGCACTCGGGCACGACAGGGCCTTTGCTCCTCCTCATCCTGCCAGATGATGCATCTTCCTTCCCTTACCCCCAGAAATTGATACCCTTTCCTGCAGTTTCCAGTCCTGGATGCACCCCCAGGATAGCTTCCCGGCTAAGCCGGTCACACCTGGGCTACACTGGACACTGGTGGAAACTGGGTCTTTAGTAATGGGAAGCATTAGGTGCTTTCATGGCCAAGCATTCACCCCCTTTCAGCCCCCAGCAGTGCCAGGCTTCCCACCATGCTAGAGTGATCTGACCAGCCCCGGGCTCTGCCCATTCCCGGCACACCAAGGCACTTCCAAGGGTGGTTGGGTTGGTTTGTACTTACCTCGGCGTGTGCAGCTCTGGTGGTGGTGTGTGGGGTGACAGCACCCTTGCGACAGTGGTTGGTGCTGAGAGCAGCCAGCTTTTTCACACGCTGACTCTGCTGCCGCGCTGCAGGTGCTGGACCAGGGCTGCTGCATCCCCGGGCGACTTTGGGAGTGGGTTGACTCTGGAGGTCGGTTCCCCAGGGAGTTCCCTGTAGCTTTGTCCCAAGAGCAAAGCTTCCTCTTAACGAGTCAATACTCAAAGCGCTTTAAAGTCTATTGTGGACTCAGATTTTGTGTTAGAAGTGTTGTCAAGAAAATGATGCTCTCAATTTGGGACCCTTTGCTAGAGGCAGTCTAGACATATCGGCCTCCAGAAAGAACCTGCTTGCCATTTTCAAAATGCACTTACATCCACATATTGCCTTAAATTACCTTAAAGATTACAGACGTATGCTACAGCAAATACGCTTTATAGTCATGTCTGCGTCCTCCCTAGCATTGTGGCAGGCGTCAGAGCTGTCCCACTCCTGGAGCGGGATGCGAGAGACTGGGAGAAGAAGGGCTGGCTGCAGGAGCCAAGGCTGAGTGGAGCAGGAGGAGAGGTCTGGAGAGCCAGGGAGGAGGGGACGGCAGCAGGTGGAGGGCGAGGGGCCCCCAGGGCAGCTGGGGCTCCGGCGTATGGACCTGCTAAAGGAACATGGATGGGCGTGTGGGCTCCTTGGGGCCCCAGCACACCCCATGGTGCTGGCCACGGGGCCTCGGCAGTGCCTCACCAGTTCCTCTCCTCCAGAGTCACTACGTGGCCTGCATGGCTGCCATCCTGAGCCAGCTAGACAAGGACCACTACAGCTCCTACATCAAGGCGTTCCCCTCCCGGCCCGAGCTGATGGTGAGTGTTCCCCCATGCAGCAAGACCCAGGCTCTCCATCACCAAAACCTCCCTGCCTCTCCACCCCACGTCTCGGCTGAGTCATCCCACCAGTCCCAGCGCCCTGCCTGCACCCAGGCATCTGGCAGTGGTTTTCACCTGCCCTGGACCCCAGCACAGTCCACATTCCCGTTCCATGGAGGTGAAGCTCTAGCTGTTGGGTGGCGAGAGCCGCTCCCAGCCCCGGTGCTCAGCACAGCATCACCCCAGGAGGGCTCCTGACATCTCCTCCTCCCTGGCAGGACTTCCTCATGGAGACCTTCATCCTCTTCAAAGACTTGATTGGCAAGACGGTGTACCCCTCCGACTGGATGGTGATGAACATGGTGCAGAACCGGTGAGGACCTCTGGGCTAAGAGGGTCCTGGGAGTGGACGTTGGGGCTGGATGTGAGAACCTGGGGTGCCTTGCTGGGACCTGGGCAGAGGGCACTCGGGCACTGCAGCATGGTTGTGCCGGGCAGCCTAAGGCTAGTTGAGCTACCTCCAAATCCCCCTCAAACAGCCCTGGGTCCGTGCTCAGGCTGGCTCAGGGCAGCTCCAGACGCTCGCTGCTCTCTCCTGGAACAGCCTGGCCCCATCTGGAAGCCAGGTGGCAGAGCTGCTCTCTGTACCTCCATCAGTGTGCTTGGGGGGCTCCTGGGGGGCAGTGGGAAGCTGCTGCCAGACACCCCATCCCTCCCACCCCGGGTGACTGAGCGCAGCGGGGATGCTGGGCGTGCAGGGCAGGTGCACCCAGGCAGCATTCGGCTGCACCGCAGCGGGCAGAAAGGACCAGCTGGAGCGTGGATGCGGGCAGGAGCACACTGCGAGCCCCAGCCCCTAGGGCACTGGGGGGCCTGACCCCCGCTTGACCCCCCCCCCACTCCTCGCCTTGCCATGGCTGGGAGCTGCCAGCCTGGCTCTCTCCTTGCTGCTGTCCGGCCCTGCCTGCGGGCAGGGGCAGGCAGCGTGGCTGTCCTCTGCTCAGCGCCCCATGGCCGCCCACCCCACAGGGAGTTCCTGCGCGCCATCAACCAGTTTGCCGTGACCTTGACGGAGATGTTCCTGAGCAACAGCAGCTTCGAGCTGCAGGTGAGGGGCTGTGTCCTGTGGGGGCCGGGGAGGGGACCCCAGCTGGCCCTTGGTGCTGCAGGCTGCCCCCCAAAGCCCCTCGTGCCACCCGGCCTGGCATTTGTCTCTGTGTTTTCACCGCAGCTTTGGAACAACTATTTCCACCTGGCCGTGGCTTTCCTCACCCAGGAGTCCCTGCAGCTGGAGAACTTCTCCCAGGCCAAGCGCAACAGCATCCTGGCCAAGTGAGTCACCTTCACCCTTGCTGGCCCTCCAGGCCAGCCCGGCTGCGCAGCTTCATGTTCCTGCCTCAGCCTGTCTGCCACATGGTGGAGTCAGGGATTTTGGGATGAGCCGGTTGGGCTGCGCTTGGGTCCCTGGCCTGGATGCTGCGCCCCGGGCTGCAGAGCGATGCTAACCAACATCTGTCCCGGCAGGTATGGGGACATGAGAGCCACGATTGGAGCTTCCATTCGGGACATGTGGTACAACCTAGGTGAGGCGCGGTGTGGGTAGCAGTGAGGAGGTTTGGCAAGCCTCTGCAGGCTGGCGCTCATCAGCACCGTCCGCAGAATGGGTGTTGGGGAGCAGAATGTTGCCGGTGCAGGGCATGGGAGCCTGCAGGTGTGAGCAGGGTGTACGAGCCTGCAGGCGTGCGAATCTGCAGGTGTGCAAGGCTGTGGGACGTGCGAGCCTGTAGGATGTGCGATCTGTGGGACGCTATGGGATGTGCAATCTGTGGGATACGTGAGCCTGTGGGATGTGCACATCTGCAGGTGTGCAAGGCCGTGGGTGTGCAAGCCCACGAGCGCTGTGACCAGTGGAGAGCTCACGCTCCCCGCAGGCAGCCTCCCCTCACCGGGCTGGCGTCTGCCTGCAGCCCTGTCTTCCCATTCCTTGGTCCTGTGGGCTCCTGCCTTGCCGTGTGTCACCTGCATAGTGTGGATCACGCTGCTGGCAGCATCCCAGGGCCAGGCGGGCAGGGAGGATGCAGCATCTCATGTCTCTGCCCTGCACCCCTGCAGGGAGCGTGTGGGGCAGCCCGCAGTGCAGCAGTGGAGCAGTGACAGGTGCCTGCAGGCTCCTGCGTGGGTTGTCCACATGCGCCAGGGCCTTCAGGACACCAGCACAGCCCCAGCTGATGGCCCCATAGCTGATTGTTTGTTGTGCTGACCTGGCTATGCAGCATTACCTGCCTGTCCCTGCTGCAGCCACCTGCCCGGGGCATGCAGACACCTTCCCGGCACCGCTCCCTCTCCTCTTCCATGCATTCCTGCCCATTGGCAGCCACAGGTCCCCAGGGCAGGACTGGCCCCTGGGGAGCAGGCTGCAGGAGCCCAGGCCCCCCAGCCTTCCCTGCTCTCCCCAGGTCATCGCAAGATCGAGTTCATCCCAGGCATGGTGGGGCCCATCCTGGAGATGACCCTCGTGCCAGAGCTGGAGCTGCGTAAGTCCACCATCCCCATCTTCTTTGACATGATGCTCTGCGAGTACCAGCTGACCGAGAGCTTCAGTCGGGTGAGTGTGGCTGGATCCTGCTCCTCACCTGGGCTGGACCATCCCTTTTGGTGTGGGTGGAGGTGATGCTCAGCCTCCGCTCTCTCATCCTGGGATATGGGGCTGCAGGAAGGAGGGAGGAGGGACAAGGATGGGGGAGCTGTTGGGGACATGAGGAGCAGGGAGAGCCACCAGGTGATGCAGAGGATTTCCCAGGGATGAGCAGAGACAGGTTCAGGCGTCACCTGCTCAGCCAGTCCTGGCACTGCCTGGAAACCGGAACATAGTGGGAGGGGGAAGCTTTGCATAAACCTCTGTGTTTCCACTTGTCTTCCCTCGTTGCTGTGAGTTTTCTCTGTGCAAAAGGCTTTTACAGTTTATGATTAGGTGGCATTTGTCTCTTCTGAGCTGGAAGCATTTCACCCTGTTGGGGTATCCCATGGGAGGAGAGCGGCTGGGACAGGCCTTGGAGCTGTGGGTGACACAGGTCCTGCTAGAGCCTTTTCCTTGGCACCTCACTCTCACCCAGGTCTGCAGCCTCAGGAGAGCTGTGTTGGAGCAGCAGTGTGGGCATGGCTGGGCTCGGAGGACCTGAGGCTTTTGCAGGAGATGTCCCCGAGCCACCCTGCTGTGGCACAGGGGCTCTGTGGCTCAGGAGACAACCATGGCAGTGCCCCTGGCCTAGGGGGACAAGGTCAACTGAATTTAGGATATGCAGACCCCAGAGGGACCCAGTGTCCCTCTGCAAGGGGTACCAGCAGTCAGATTTCTGCTCCAGACCCCTCCCATCCCATACCGTGCATGTGTAGGATCCCCCAGGCTTTTGGGTGCAGCGCCTGCAGCCGGAGCACAAACCCCGTGGACCTGAAGGCTGAGCATCATCTGGGAGATGGGGGACCCCAGGCAGGCATAGCCCTGCCACTGTAGGCAGGGAAGGCTGTGGCTTCAGGGAGCACGGGACACTGTCCACAGACCCCCAGGGTCAGCTCGTCCCAGAATGCAGGGGAACAGTGATGAGGCCAGCGTAGGAGCAGTATGGGGACCTGGGCAGCAAGTCAGGGACGTGCCTGTTCTGGGGAGCAGGTCAGGGACCCAGAGAGCAGGATGGGACCCTGGGGGCAGTGCAGGGACTCATCCGCACCAGCGAGCAGCATGGCCTGGGAAGGGGGGACAGGGACCCATCTGTGCCGGGCAGTCCTGGGGAGAGGGGCTGCGGCAGCCGAGCCTTGGGGCTGTTTAATGGGCTGTGCTGGCTCCAGCCCCCACAGCCCTTTCTGTCCCAACACTGCGGCCCCATATCCCGAGGGCTGCAACCATGGCAGCCCGGGGCCAAACACGGCACATCCTCGGCTCCTCGGCCGTGCTCATACATGTCTCTGCAGTTTGAGGACGAGATCCTGCGCAAGCTGGACAGCGAGGTGGAGGGTGGCCGGGGAGATGAGCAGTACAAGCAGCTTTTTGAAAGCATGTGAGTGCACAGTGACATCCCTGCAACCTTCTCTCTTGGGCACAACCCTTTGCTGTCTACTGTACTCCTGCTCCGGCTGTATCTTGGCCATCCTCATGCTGTGCTCTGACCCAGTGCGTGTCTCTCAGGCGAGCGGCATCTAAGAGGAGGAAGATTGCTGCCCTTGCCTGCCCCCAAATTGTCCCTGCCCCAGGAATTGCCCCTGCCCTGCTCCAGGCAATGCCCTTGCCCTGCCCCAGGTGATGTCCCTGCCCTCCATGGTGCCCCTCTCCTGGGTGATGTCCCTTTCCCTGCCCGGGCTTTGTGCCTGCCCTGTGGTACCCATCACAGGTGTGTGTGCGAGGTGGCTGGAGCTGTCAGGTCTCTCGCCCAGCCCTGTTGTACCTGTTGGGTGACAGCATGGGGCTCGCTCTGTCTCGCGGTAGACCAGGTGTTGCTTTTTGCCTGCCCCTTCTCCAGTGTGTGCAGCTTGGGGGAGCTGAGCCAGGGCAGTGGTGGGAGCATTGTGGAGCTGAGCACGCAGTGAGAACCGTGATCTCCTCTCCTCCCCAGCCTGCTCAGCTGCTGCCAGAGACACCCGGAGCTGGCCAAGCCTGGGGAGAACTTTGTCGCGCTGGTGACTGGGCTCCTGGAGCGGCTCCTCGACTACCGTGCTGTTATGAATGATGAGAACAAAACCTACAGCATGAGCTGCACCGTGAACCTCCTGGTGGGCACCTGCCCCATGACCCCAGCTCCCCCAGTGTCCCCCCAGTCCCCCCAGGGTCTGTGGTGCCCCCAGCACAGCAGAGGTGGGGTGCACACGGTGCCAGACCCAGTGTCCCCCAGAGGTTCTTGCTGGGAGGCACCATGCCGCTCCCCGCTGCCAAGGGCAGCATATTCCCTGTGGGGGGATGGTCCCAGCAGCACCGTGACCCAGAGCAAGGTGTGGGAGCGTAGGGGGCTGCAGCATGTGCCCCATCCCAGGGCCACTCAAAAACACCTCATCTGCTCTTCCCCAGAACTTCTACAAGGAGATTGACCGCCAGGCCATGTACATCAGGTGAGCACAGCCCCGGGGAGACTGCCATCGGCCTGGGTGAGGGGTCCCAGGGCCCCCTGCTGCCCCGTCCCCAGGCACGTGGGATTGGGATGGCTGGGTGGCCGGAGGGGCAGGATGCTGGGGGCTCTGCCCCCCACCTGGCTGCCAGCCGGGGATGCTGCCCCATGGCGGAGCATGGGCTGGACCCCGAGCTGTCCCGGCCATCGTGCCCCGCACACGGTACCCTCGCTGCCAGGTACCTGTACAAGCTGAAGGACCTGCATGTCAGCTACGAGAACTACACGGAGGGAGCCTACACCCTGTTGCTGCACGCCCGGCTCCTCAAGGTGGGGCACGGGGGGGCTGCAGGGGACCACAGGGGCCACCCAGCTGGGGCCCGAGGGCTCAGTGTGATGGGCTCCTGCTGCCTCTGTGTAGTGGTCGGACGAGGCGAACACAGCCACCATGCAGGGCTTGCACAGCCCCAGCCTGCACACCCAGCGCCAGCTGAAAGAGGCTCTCTACAACCAGATCATCGACTACTTCGACCAGGGCAAGGTGAGCATGGCCGCATGACCCCAGCAGCCCCCTCGCCCCGGCCAGCCGGCAGGAGCTGGGCTGTCCCAGGGCAAGCCTGGCTCCCCGGCCACCACTGTCTCCTGCTCCGAGCCCCCAGCTGCAGCACGGCCCACCTGCCCTCCCCACTGCTGTGGTGGGGCTGGAGCTGCCCCACAGCGAGCCTGGGCTGGATGGTTTGACCAAGCAGCTGCCTGGCTGCCAAGGCTGTGCTTCCCCCCAACCCATCTCATCCTGTCCCATCCCGTCCTTTCCCAACCCAGCCTTAGCCCCATCACTGCCTGGGGGCTGGAAGCTGGGGCACCCCAGTGGAGAGGCTCACCTGGGCGGGGGGATTGGGTGTTGGAGATGGTAAGAAGTCCTGCTGCTGCCCACCAGTGCCCGGCAGGAGCACCACCCTGCATGGGGAGAGCCCTTCCCTCCTTGTGCAGGAGCAGGGGTGCAGGTGTCCCGCAGGCAGGGCTGGTCTCCTCTGAGGGCTCCTAGTGCCCCCCTACCCCAGCTCACTCCGCACCGTGGGGCCCCTGCCCTGGCCCCGTGTCCTGCAGATGTGGGAGGAGGCCATCCACATCTGCAAGGAGCTGGCGGAGCAGTACGAGAGTGAAGTCTTCGACTACGAAATGCTGAGCGACATCCTGGTGAGTGCCTGGCCAGGCTCCAGGGGACGGCCGCCGGCAGAGCAGGCTGGGGGCACTGCGAGCCGTGGGGAGGGACGGGGGGTCTGCAGGGCTCGTGTCCTGCAGTGGGGGCCCAGCCCTTCCCTGCTCCTGCCACTCTGCCCCTACAGCAGCGGGAAGCCAAGTTCTACGAGAAGATCCTGAAGGTGCTGCGGCCCAGCCCGGACTACTTCGCTGTGGGCTACTATGGGCAAGGCTTTCCCACCTTCCTCCGGGTAAGTGGCTCCTGGCTGCCCCGTGGCCAGTGCCGTGCCAGCAGCTGCCATGCTGCACCTGCCCAGGCCAAGTCTTGTGGCTGTGACCGTCTTGGGGTGGCACGCTGTGTGCTCAGTGCTCCCCTCTGTGTCTGACATCTCCATCCCTGCCCGCTGGAAGGGGTTGGCAGCTTCACTCTGACAACACCAGGGGTTATGGCTCCTACTTACAAACAGTGTTCACCCTTATTTTCCCACCCTGCTGTTACAGCCACAGCGATGGTGCACCATTTTCACAGAGGTCACGGTGGGTCTCTTGTGCTGTCTCCTGGGTGGTTACTGTATCCACAGCCCCCAGCCGCTGCACGCCTGGCTAAAGACCTTCGCTCCAGAACCCTGCTGTTCGAGCCAGCCCACCCTTTAATTCCTTTTTCCTCGTGGCTGGGTTTAGGGAAATATTTTTTTTTTTGAGAGGGGGAGTCTCATTGGCACCTGCACCCCTAATGCACTGGGACTTGCTGCAGCTGGAGCACGGGCCCAAGGGCTCCCCAGCACTCTGGGACGGGCTGCCATCTTCCTCCCTCACAGAACAAGGTCTTCATTTATCGGGGCAAGGAGTATGAGCGCCGGGAGGACTTTGAGATGCGGCTGCTGAGCCCCTTCCCCAACGCCGAGAAGCTGAAGAGCACATCTCCACCAGGCCAGGATATCACCAACTCCCCGGGACAGTGTATCCTCCGAGTGCAGGGATGGGGCTGGGAAGGCAGCTTGTTCCCCTTGCCATTGCCCCAACGTGGGCCCCGCAGCGCCTCCCCATACACACCTGGGGCTGTCCCCATCCAAACCCTGGGGTCCCTCTTCCCTGCAGCCCCCGTCCCCTGCGGTGTGTGCCTGTGGCTCCTTCACTCCCGCAGATATCCAGTGTTTCACTGTGCAGCCAGTGGAGGAAGCCAAGGTCCGGTTCAAGGACCGGAGCATCCCAGAGCAGATCACCAAGTGAGTGCCCTGGTGTGGAGGGGGTGCACCCACTCTGCTCCGTGTGGGAGGGAACGCAACAGAGGCACTGCTCCCATGCTCTGCCCTTTCCCTCCTCTGCAGTTTCTACAAAGCCAACCATGTCCAGAAGTTCAGCTACTCGCGGCCCTTCAAGAAAGGCCCAAAGGATCCAGACAACGAATTTGCAGTGAGTGCTGGTGGGGGCTACTGGGAGGGATGGGGAGAGCTGCCCTGTGAGCAGCCAGGTGTCCAGAGGAAGGGTGATGTGGGAGAGACAGGGTGTCCACCAGTCCTGGGATGGGGAAGGTGGTGGTTCTGTGCCCATGGGAAGGGGAAGTGGGAGTTCCCCATCCCACGGGGCAGCCAGGGCTGTCCCAGGGTGACGGGGAGGAGGGTGGCAGGGTGACTGCTGCCTTTCCTGCAGAACATGTGGATCGAGCGGACGACCTTCGTAACAGCCTACCCCCTGCCTGGCATCCTGCGCTGGTTCGTGGTGACCTCCACCACCACGGTGAGGAGGGGGTGTGGGGGGAACAGGGCCCTCCCAGGGCATCCCTTCCCTGAGCAGCATCATAAACCCCACATCCAGGTGGGCATGCTGCCCTCAGCCCCCTCCAGGCTTCCCAAGCTCAAGTGGCTGAAGCCAGGGACCACAGTCCACCTGGTGTGCTGGCTGAGCCCCTGCCCCAGTCCCTGTGTCCCGTCAGTCCCTGCTCTCAGTGCAAAGTGATTTTGGCCCTATGCTGCATGGGAATGCTATCCCAGGCCACATCCCTAGGCCACAGGGAAGGGTTTCTCTGCCCACACCGGGCATGGAGACCTCCTGCCGCTCAGGGCACCAACAGCCTCTGTCAGCTGGTGCCAGTAGCATCAACCCAGTGACAGGGACTGGTTTGTGTGGCTCACCCAGTGGGATGCGCACCTCCTCCGTGGGAGGCAGGAGACCATGTGTGTGAGCAGCAGAGGCGCTGCAGGAGTTTCAGCAGGCCACTGCTGACAACAGCTCCACGCGTGGGTTTTTACGCCTCAGTCAGAGGGAGGCACTTGGCCAAACTCCAGGGTGTTTCAAGCGCGGCAGCAAGGCAGACACGTGAAGCGCCCAGGCTGGGCTGTTACCGGGCATCTGTGCCGCAGGGCAACTCCGTGGCTGCAGGACCAGTGCCCCACGTGTGCGTGTCTGCTGCTGCCCTGGGGCTTGCACAGCTGCCCCCCCAGGACGATGACGTTTACCCGAGTTTCCCATAAGCTCACCGCTGAGCTGCCGCCGCCACACGTCCGTCACCTGGCCCGTGGCCTCTTGCCTGCAGGACTAACCCTGCCACCAGCCTGTGCTCAGAGCGGGGGACCAGCACATCTGGTGCTTCCCCCTGTGAGCCTTCCGCTCAGCTCCAGGCAGCTGGTGCCAGGAGTCTGAAGGGCTTCGTGGGGTGAGATGTGCAACCCTGAGGCCTCTCTCCTGTGGGTCTGGGGAGAGACCACCCTGCGGGCCCGCACCAGGACAAGCAGGTCTCTGGGTAAGCCGGCAGTCAGACCTTCCTTCCCTCCCTCCCTGGGCACAGACCATCATCTCCCCTCTGGAAAACGCCATCGAGACCATGATGAAAACGAACGAGAAAATTATGAGTGAGATCAACCGGCACCAGAATGACCACAGTCTGCCCGTCAACCCGCTCTCCATGCTCCTCAACGGCATCGTGGACCCTGCCGTCATGGGTGGCTTCGCCAAGTACGAGACGGTGAGGACGTGGGTGCTGGGCTGGGGCCAGCGCAGGCACCCTTGGAGCTGGTGACTGCAGGCACTGGCATGGCTTTGGACCATCGCCTGCCTGCACAGAGCCGAGCCAGCGCATCAGTGGGTCTGAGAAGGGGTCGTTGCAGGCATTTTTCCAGGAGTCCTACCTGCAGGAGCACCCTGAGGATGAGGGGAACATTGAGAAGCTGAAGGACCTGATCGCTTGGCAGGTACAGACTGCAGCATCCCTCCAGCGGCTGGAGGGGACAGCTGCCCCGCAGCGCAAAGTGCCCAATGTCCCCATGCCAGGGAAGCTCCACAAGCCCAGGCAGACCCACCCCTGTTCTCCCACAGATCCCACTGCTGGCAGAGGGGATCCGGATCCACGGACGGAAGGTGACGGAGGACCTGCGTCCCTTCCACGAGCGCATGGAGCAGTGCTTCGGGCAGCTGCGGGCCAAGGTGGAGAGCCAGTATGGGGTGCGGGAGATGGTGAGTACCAGGGTGGTGAGCACGGTGCAAGCACAGCCAGGGCTGCGTGGGTGGCACCTGTGGGGTGACACTGGATAAGCCAACACAGGTCTGAGGCAGCAGGGAACAGCTTGATGGAGCTGCAGCTGCAGCAACGGGGTGAGGGGCACTGTGCGTGGGAGACCTTCGGGTCCCTGCCTGCTGTGGGTGGGGGGACAGCACTGCTGTGGGGTGTCTGGTAGTGGCACAAAACCAGGACCAGGCAGAGAGGGCACTGCTGGCCCTGGCTGAGCCAAGGGAAGGAGAGAGGAAGCCCTGTGCTCTCATGCCTCCTGGCTCTCTCTCAGGATCCCTGTCCTCTCAGGTCTGCTTCGAGGACCGGCGAAGCGGACGACCCCGGTCCATAACCTGGGGAGCTGACTGGAACCGGCTGAGCCATGCTGGAGACAGGCGAGTGCTGTGGTGGGAAGCGCTGGCCTGGAGCCACCTCCTCTCACCACCCTCACCCCTCCCCGCTAGCCCTGCACCACTGAGCCATCTTCACTCTCCACCCCAGATGCTTCTCTTCCACCTCCCCTGCCCACTGCCCTCCTGGCTTCCCTTTATGCTGAGCCGCACCTCAGGGGTCCATCCTGCCATGCCACCACAGTGGCCCCATCCCTGTGGGGAGGGTTTGGAGCAGAGACAGCCCGTGTGCAGCCCCCAGGTTGACTGGGACACTGCTGTCACCTGAGCCATCCACGCTTATCTTGCTGGCTTGTCCCCTCCAAGCATCCACTGCTGAGCTCTGCCAGAGGTGGTGCTGGTGCCTGGCTGTGGGCAGCCACTCCCATGGCGGAGCCCTGCTTCCCATTGCCCTTGCCGCCCGCCTGCCCCTCACCAGCCACAGTTGCTCCACAGCACGGAGGCAACCCCGACCCCAAAGCCTGCCCCGCGCACCTCCGAGAGCGAGGACCGCAGGAACGAGCGCAAGGAGAACCGCTCCAGCACCTTCTTCGGGTACTGGCGGCAGGACGTGCGCCAGTCCATCTCGGAGCTGCCAGAGCCCAAGGTGATGCTCAGCACATCCCTGGTGACTCCCCTCCTCTCTGGGGCGCCGCTCACGCTCCCCGAGGTGTCCTCCTGCACCTGGAGACCCTGTCCCAGCCGGCAGCACCGGGCCTCAGGACGGCCAGGACCCCTGGTGGGGCTGGTGGCAGCCTGCTGCAGGGCACAGCCGGGAGGGCAGGAGCGGAGCCTGGTGGGGTGCCAGGCTGGAGACCCAGGGCGGTGGGCAGGGGCTGCCTTTGGGCTGCGGGCAAGGTGCTGGGGGAGCATCGCATCCCACCCTGCCAGCGGGTCCTGCGTTCCCGGGGCTGCGTTCCCCCTGCCTTGAGGCACTGAGCCTCACCTCTGCACCCCAGGATGAGAAGCAGAGACTCTCCCGCAACATGAGCGACAGCAACCTGGGAAGCTCCAACGGGAAACAGCCCCCACCAAGCCGAGATGCCTCTGGTGCTCAGCCCAGCGCTGCAGGTACTTCTCACAACAGCTGCTGGCTCGGGCCACCTTCCCAGCTCTCTGGGCCTGGCCGTCGTTTGGGGGGGTCACCTCCCCTAGCCCTTACAGCCCCAACAGCATCCAGCCCTCGTCTCCAGGAGCAGGGCTGCGCCCCCACCCCAGCAGCGCAGGTACCAGCATCCCCAGCCCTGCGTTCCAGCAGAGGCCCCCTCGCCCGATCCCCACAATGGCGCAGGCACATCCTGTGGCTGGCAGCGCTGGGCAGCAGAAGCGCGGGCAAACCCCACGCCACTCGCGTGCCCCCCACCGAACGCTCCCCAGTCGCTGATCCTGGACTTCATGTTGCTGGGATCCAAGATCAGCTCCCAGCAGGAGCCCGCTCCCGGCTGGTCTCATGCCCCACGCCACCCCCAGCCCCACGCCTCCCCCTCGTCCAAGCACCGCCATGCTCCCACAGGCAGGAGAACCAGCCCTGGCAGCCCAGGGCCCCCCGACGTGCCCACCCAGGGCCCCCCCGGGCTGTACGATCCGCCCAGCCCACCTCCCCTGCCCCCGCAGGGCTGTCCCTCTCTCCCACGGGCTTCGGTGGCCGGGTGAAGAGTGCCAGCAAGGGGCTGCCGCTGCCCCGCAAGATCAGCCCCACAGTGTATGAGACGTTCCTGGAGCAGAGTGACGCCGCAACCGGAGGGAAGGTACGGCCTGGACCGGGCCCCCGGCCCCCACTGT
>VZTS01010675.1:0-32924 GCA_013400795.1 Pluvianellus socialis
GGCCAGGCTTTTTCAGTGGTGCCCAGGGACAGGACAAGAAGTGATGGCAACAAGCTTGACCATAGGAAGTTCCATCTCAACACGAGGAGGAACTTCTCTCCTTGGAGGGTGGCAGAGCCCTGGCACAGGCTGCCCAGAGAGGTGGTGGAGTCTCCCACTCCGGAGACATTCCCAACCTGGACGCCATCCTGTGCCCCCTGCTCTGGGTGACCCTGCTCTGGCCGGGGGTTGGACCAGCTGATCTCCAGAGGTTCCTGCCAGCCCTGGGGATTTGGGGATTCTGTGTTCACGAGGGGCATCTTCAGAAGCCAAAGACGGTTAAATTAACTTGCTTCCAGTAACACATCAGACCCCAGACTCCCACACCTGAGGGATACCATTTCCAATGACGTTTCCCTACAATGAAACAGAAGCTCAAATCCTGAAAAAGGAAAAAAAAATGCTAGCACAGGACCCCCAAATCTTCTCCATTTGTATTAAGATGACCCACAATTCTAACTGGAGAAGTGATTTCTGTGAATATCTCTATTTTTTGCCTCCTAAGGCAGAGGACAATTTTGCACGTGAATGGTCTTCCTCACAGGTTTAACCCAGTCCCAGTTTCAAGAACGGTTTCTTCTGCTCCCTTCGGAGAGCAAGCCTACAGAGACGGAAGGAAAGCTCAGGAGATGACCAAGCTGGAACCCTGTCACCAGCTGCCCGGGGGGGGTTTATAATCCACACGTATAATCACAGTCTGGTAACTAAGACATGTGACAGAGATTTTGAGATCAAGGTTCTACTTCTGCAGCTACTTTTCTGTGAGTTCTTGAAAAAAAACCCATAAAAAATGAGGAATAATGAGATCAAAACATTTATCTTTCTAAAGAGCTAATATGCTCTTAAGAAAAAATACTGCAAGTACAAAAATATACCTTAGAGAAACTGCAGGAGACAGATGAGACCGCAGAGAATTGAACTAAGTTGCCAGAAATGTCATGAGAAAATGACTTCCCACACAAGAAACTGGAGCTCGTGAGATTTAAATTGCTCAAAGATAAACTTCTTAACTTCAGCCACTGAGATCTCCGTGACAGAAGATTCCGATGTTTTGAAGTCCTGCCGTCACCTGACCACGTGGGGGCACGGAAATTTATCTCTCGCCAAGAGGTTCAGGGAAGAGCAAAGCCGGACACGCGAACCTCTGCCGAAGGACCCCGAGAGGCCGAGCCACCGGGGCAAAACGGAACAAGGCGTTTGTGCGGAACACACGGTACCATGACCCACGCCGGAGGGTTAGTAACAATATCTACCTCTAGCCTGGAATAAACTCTAGCACCTGTAAATATTGTGCATTAGTATTCCTCCGGTCAGCTTATTTTTAGCAGCCAGCTGCGTCCCTAACAAGCCCTGCTGCCAGCACTGTCCATCGAATGGTCCACCTCAAACCAGGCCACCATGTCACCGCGCTGCCTGGTCATGCGCTCCAACCGCTGCCGGGGCCGGCGACGGGCACTGGGAGCTCGTCACCTGCCAAGGGTACGAGCGCTCCCTCAGGAGGCCGCCCAAAGCAGGCCAAGGACGGAGAGTCACCACCTACGGCGTCTGTGTCTGCTGGAGGATCGTATAGTCGAGCTCTGCAAACAGGTCTCTCATACTTCCCACTGCAGAAGGAACTAGGAAATTTTGGGCTCCGACTCCAAGCTGCTCGTCCAAGCACTCGACAGCAAGCGCAAGTCTGTCCAAACCCGCGTCTCGTCTCAGGACGGACAAGCGCTCCGCACAAACAAGCTGCCGAGGCCACCTACGGCCATGCCCCGGGGCGCCCCAGCACCACAGCCAGGACAATTCCCCTTTCTGTTCCCCGAGTTCAACATCGCAGCCAAATTCTGCGACTGAACCACCAAGTTTGTAAACGCTGCTCCGGAGGTCACTCGTGACAGAGACTCTCTCTCCCGCCTCCCGCGGGGAGCCAGCGGGGAGCCGCTCGCTTTGCCCACAGCTTTGCGGAGATGTGCTTTCCCCGCGCTACGGAAAACTTGCAGCGCTCTCAGCTAACGAGTTTCAACGACATCAACTTCTTGGAGAAAAACCTGCCACGGAGACAGCACAGAGTTCTTGGCTCTTCCTCCAGGTAATACAATACTCATAAACAGGAAACGCTGGATACCCTCACTGCAGACCTGAGGGGCTACACAGCGGCTGTTCCTTCTTCACTGCTCTAACGCCCAAATCCTGCAAGTGCCAAGGGTCCTCACGCTGACAGTGCAACTGTTCTCCTTGCAGTGTAATTTCTTCGCAGGAAAACAGGATTCAGTGAGGTTTGCGTTGCATAAACACTGAAGTTGTCACACAACCGCTCCCTACGGGAAGTGGCACCCAGCTGGCAGTGATCCCCTGCTCTGTGTATAAGGAGGAGCACGCCAGGAGCTCGCTAAACTTTCGGTAACGATTCCGCTCTGCCTGTAGGTTTCCACCAGCTTCACAGAGAAAATGCTTCAGCGCTGCCCCTTTTCTGAGCACCGGTTTCGCTCCGCAAACGCCTTTAACACCGGTTCCCAGCGCGCTGCTGTGCAACACGGCGTGCTCTGCTGCTGCCGTCCCGCCGCCCTCGCCACCGAGAGCCTCTCGCGTCTACACAGGGAGCTGGAACGGCTTCGCTGCTGGTTCGGACAAGCTGAGCTGCCCCGAATCGCAGTGCCAGATGGAAACCCACATGCCGCAGCACCTAACCCCACGTGCCGCAGCACCTAACCCCACGTGCCGCAGCACCTACCGCCGTCCCTCCCGAGGCTGAGTGCAGTGCTCATCTACAGCTCCCTGCCAAAGAATCGGGGCTGCAGACCCAAACGATGGAAGAACTTCAGGTATTTTGGGAACGGCAGCTTTGACACTGAAACAGCCTCGGGGTTCAGTTCTACCCACCTCTGACGCTCCCTGGGATACACTTCAGATATCCTCTAGTCCCTCTGGCAAACAATTAGTGTCTCAGACAACGAAACACGTGAAGACACACCAGGCAACACAGTGCTCACCACCAACAGAGACGCACGAGGTGCATAAAAAGCGTCCCCAGCCACAAGCCTCGTGCCGAGCCCACAAGCAGGTCCTTAAAACCCAGGCTCCCAGTGAGCAAGCGCAAGACGGAGCCGGAGATGCAAGGGCAGCCGTGCTACACACGTGCTCCCCAACACACCGGAACACTAATTGCTGGCTGTTAATTAGACGAAGTCACGTGACATGGGAGGTCCCCCTTCCACACTGACGTGCAATCTTCAATTAAAAGGGCCAACACTTGTGTCAGCTCAGAAGATCCCATCTAGGCTGATTGTGTTCACCTTTGATCGGAAAAGGGTTTTGGTGAAATGGGACCTCGGATTAGTCACTTTCGTGCTTCCTTCTGAATAAACATACACGACACGCAGCCAAATTTCACGCAAGTGGTGGCGTCATGCTCCGTGCCGCACTCCCCACAGCATGCTCGCTTCCCCCCGCGCCTGTCCAAAGCATTCCGGCAGCCGCGGCAGGACACCATCATTCCGCCCCGCGCTCCTCACGTGCAGCGGCCAACCCCCGCGTCACGCAGGGCCAACGCTCGGCAGGCACAGAGCAGAAAAACGCGTCCCACAACGGGAGAGCCCAAAACATCCACTGTGACAACATCCCTCCCCTGTGACAACGTCCCTCCCCTCCGCTCGGGACACCGAAGGATCGTTCTCCCTCCTGCCGGTGAGCGGGCACCGCACCAATCCCCGAGGAACCTCCACCAGCTGCTATTTCTGAGCTGTTTCAGCAATTTCGGGTCCTGACTGCTGGCAGAACAGAAGTGAAGCACTCTCAGCCCAGAGCCGCGCATGACCAGAAACACGAGGAGACTTTTGCGGTGATTTTACAGCAACCGTCACGCAGACGTTGCAGAAATTGCTGGTGCCATCTCGTTTTCACCTCCTTCTAAGGAAACGCTGCAGCACCTACAGCGTCTGCCTCCAGCGCCGACGCAGCGCTCCGTGAGGGCTGGCATCCCACCGGCAGAGAAAAAATGTATTTGTTTTTATCAGACAGCAAGCACTAGTGCTCAGAGAGATTCCGGCCTCCCCTCTGAACTCTCCTTTTCGGCTGCCTATCCAAGCTGGTTGGGTGGGGAGGCCCTAGGGAGAAGGGGACAAGAAATGTCATAACCCATTAAAAATTAAAAAAAAAAAAAAAAGGAAAGAAAAGAAAAGACTAAAGGGGAAAAGAGCATTTCAGGTAAAGTTAATAAACGGAAAGAGAAATTGAAAGTTACAAACATCCTGAGCCCATCATCACCATCCCCAGCAAAACCTGGATTTTGCAGTTTTGGGGGGTTTTTTTGGTTTGGTTTTTTTAAGGTGCACCCAGCTTTTAAGGAGCTGCTTAGGAAACTTAACGGAACAACTCGGCAGGGAAATACCCGCGACAGCTTTTGAAAATCGTGAAGAAGAAATGCAGAAGCGTGGGTTAACGACATACAATTAAAACCCAAGCGCACAGACAGGGAAATGCGAGTCAGTCCCCCACAAAAAGCACTTCTCCCATCGCACACGCTTTGGCATCCAGGATTTCCCCAATAAACCCGAGTCTCGCCACTCTTCCCTCCGCCGCCGGCAGCGCCGGTAACACCAGCAGCACCGCGGTGCCCAGCCCTCGCTCACCCCCTGGGCAATGCCCCGCCGCCGGCTCCAGCCCCCGAGCGCTGGCCAGGCTGGGGCTGGCACGAGCTGCACCCCTCGGGTCACTCGTTAACAGCCGCAGTATTAATTACCGCATCGCTCTGGCAAAAAGTGCAGCCTGACGGCACGTACTGCAAGATAAACGCAAGACCGGCTCGCCTGCTTAGGAAAGAGGCAGAAAAACTTTCAAAAGTTTGTTAAACCGGCCCTGTTAATTATTAAAACAGCACGTTGAGCAAGTACATGATGTAATAACTATTTTAAAATACGGCGCAGCTTACAATCCTGCAAGCCCGGAGCGCAAGGCTGCAGGCACGCGCTGGGCTGCGTTTCCCTGCGCCTCCCGCTCCGAGATGCCAGGAAGGGGCTTCCCTCCGCGGGCTACCGCTCCGCTGCAGCCAGGGAACCTCCACCCCGACATCCTCCTCCTCTCCACACGGACCAGTTACGTGGTGACATCAGGGACTTTCTCTTTTTGCCTCTGGTCTCACCCAGAAGTGACAGCAGAGTCTTGCCACCCTGCACAGGGACCAGGCAGGTTCATTTAAACGGCAGAATTCTAGAAAGTCATTAGTGAAGCCCCACAATTGAAAACAGAAAGAAAACATTGGGGAAAAAATAAGCGTTTTGTTAAAAAAAGGGGAAAAAAAAAAGATCTTTGGGAAACACATCCACCGTTATTTTGTGGCATACTACAGCAACCCAGTAAAATATTTGTTAGTGCTGTTGTGAGAAAGTCTCAAGGGCCTTGACCACCCCGCAGCCGACAGGGCAGCAGTTCGTTAGCAGTCAGCAAGGCTTTCCTTCAGTCCCCTTGACCCGCGCTTGAACTTCCCTTTCAAAATAATCAAAAATTTCCTATTTGCAGAAAGAGCTCACAAATAGGTGGAACGGCAGGAGCTCAAGGGCACGACGCAGGGAACTCCTGAGCACGGTGCTGGCTCCGCCAGGGCTCAGCAGGGGCTCCCCCACAGAGGAATACTCGCAGCCTCACGGGCAGGTTTTCCAAATATCATTTCCGGGCTCTGTTTTAACCGATTGTGAAGAGATGAGCTTTCCCAACCCAGTGGTCCAACAGCTCTTTTTCCAGCCCGGCATGAAGTCACCAACGGGAGCAAGTGGGTGTCAGGTGGATGTTTGGAGTCCCGAGGCGGCGCCCGGCACACCTACCCTCTGACTGCCGGTCTAAGGGCTCTGAGCAATGCCCACAGCCGGAGGCAGAGCCGAGAGACAGCAAAGGAAGGAAGAAAAAGAACACAGTAAAGACGGCTGAAAAAACAGACAGAAGCGTTAACTTTGCAACGGTATCCTCAGGCGGCGGCGTTCCTGCCAGGGGAACAAGCAGGAACATTGTACAATCTCTGAACATGGCATTTTCCACATAAAATTCAGATCGATACACAAAAAAGCAGAAGATTCAATACACTGTAAAAAGCATCTTTCTCAAGGCTGACGTACATATTCCAAAGCTCTCAAGGTGCAAGATCTGGCAATACTGGAAGGTCTTTAGCCAGAGAACTTCTGGAAAACTACTTATTTTTTCCCAAGAAAGTACCACATAGGATTGGATACGGGAAGGGAAGCTAGCTCGATACAGAGAACGCAGAGAACTTACCTAAATACATCTGAAACACCTTCTTACTGTGCGACCCTTGCACTGCTACTAAGACTATCGGCTACCTGAAGCAGAACTGCCACGAGGGACGTTCTACTGAGGACAAACGCAAGGACAAATCCTTAACTTGCCAGAGTTAAGTTTTGCGGAGGCACACGGGCAGGCAGAGAAGCACCAGCAGTTAAGATGATGATCATGGTGCATACTGGAGGCACGTACTGGAACATCTGGAGCTTCCAGGGCCCTGGTGATGGTACAATGCTCCGTTGTGTAGCTCCAAGGACTATTAAAGATCTCCACTGTAAAATTCCATATGGCAGGGAGGGGGGAAAAAGCAGAGGGAAGACCCATTTCTACCGAAAGAGGAAGGTGGTGTGGTCCAAGCCCAGCACTTGGGTGGAAATGCTCGTAGAAAGTCATCAAGAACCACCTATCCAATCTGAAAAATGCTTAAGCTTTTAGTATCACTCATTTCCTTGGAATCATTCAGGAACACGGTAAGAAACAAGTATGTTCCCTACTGGCCGTTTGAGTTTAACTGCATCTGTCCCAGCAGAAGGCAGACTGGTTTGGGAGCGCTGAGGATACTGGGAAGTTTCCATTATCGTCACTGGTCAGGATGGCAACTCACACCCCGGGAGAAACCTGGCCGCTGAAGGGACCTGGAGCAGCTGGAATCACCAGCCATGTAACAGGTTTCTCTCTTCCCACAGCTTCTATTTTGATTTTTGGCTACACTTACGGTTGTGGAAAGCTACAGACACCTTTGAAGTGGAGACTGTGGTTATTCGAGTATTTACTTTCTTTGCCAGAATGGAATTACTTTTGTAGAGCTGGAGTCATGCAAAACCAAGCAGGTTCTGGAAACCTCGTCCTTATTGAACGTGCTCGAGATACTGCACTTATTTAGAGAGAAAAACACATTCAAAATTGCACTGCCTGAAACAGCACCATGACCCACAACATCTAACCAGTCAAACCAGGTAAAAAAATAATTCCCTACCTGCCAGGAAGTAAAGGGGAGACATAAAAGAACACGCCAAGTAAGATTTACACCGCAGCTGTGACTCGAGACAGTCACACGTGTGAGACTACTCCACTCACAACCACCACGCGTTCAGCAAGGAAAAACATCTGGAGCACAGCGTTCCGTTTAGATACACATGCCAAGGGATTTAATCAGATATAATTCAAGTGCAATGAAAACTGGAAAAGGAGATGCTGCTTTTAGCACAGCAGGTAGATTCCTTATTTTCCTCATCTTTCATTTCTCCCGAAGGCAGTCTGCCTGGCCACGCCATCCCCTGCACCCAAACGAACTCACTTTATCGCAACAGCTCTTCAGACGCGATCAGGGCAAGCAAAACCATCTCAGGCATCTCACTCATTTCAAGTATGAAGAGTAAAGGCCATTCGAGGTGGACATCAAAAATAAAAACCAGTCTGTTATTAAAAACTCAATTTAGAGCTGCCTAACCAAACGGACCTTTGGTTAACTCCCTCCCACGGCTTTACCTAGCACGGAAATCCCTCTTGTTTTCGGAGCCGCTGCTTTTCACTCCTAGGAGCTATTTGCCGGAGCCCATCTGCGTGCCAAGCAGCTCACGTCCACCAGCCAAAAAACTCACATAACCACAACATTACACAGAGTAAATACCTGTTGCTGAGTCAGATGCATAAAACACAGGGACTCCAACCAGTCAGGCCATACCCAACATAGTTACAAGGAATATGAGGAAAAAACCCAAATATCTTACAATTGGGTAACATTTCTGGAGGCACCAAGGTGAACTAGATGCTTACTGGTCTGAAAAGCAACGTTCCCTCTCAAATGGGCTGGATTCCAGCACGTGCAATTCCAACCAAATTGCTGCCCAAAAGCTATGAAATCTCAGGATCTGCTATATCCTTCCCTGGCATTTTTCAATTTTCTATTGAAACGAGGGGAAACAATGAGGGGAAAGCGATGGCTTGTGGGATTTACATCTTGCCCCTGCCCGAGCGACTCCCTGCCAGACCGTGCGCGTGCCATCAGGTGAGGCTTCGCCCCACTCTTCTGGCCACCTGAGCTGGGTCCCTGCAGAGCCCCAGCCCCATCTCCCGTGCAGACAGACAGACAGACAGACAGACAGGCGGGCGATGCTTCTGTGGCGTGGCTCAGTGGCTAAAATGAGCCACGAGCATTTCTTAAAATAAACCTGTTCTAAATATTCTCTTAGAACAAAACGCCGGTGAGAGGAGAGCTGTCAGACGCCCTCCCACCGGCCCTGTGGAACCACGGTGTCCGAAAGGGAGAGGAAACACATCAGCCCCTGCCACCCAGGGGGCAGAGCCGGACCCCAGCCCATCCTCTCGCACCTGGTGAAAACAGCCTTCTCGTTTTTAGCATCCACAGTCAGCTTGATGGTCTCCTGGCCCGAGCCTGTGCTGATGGTTTCCGTGACGATATCAGCTTTATCCTCCTCCTCCTCACTGTCGGAGCCTCCAGAGGAGCTGCTGTCTGAGGCCACCAGCGGCGCTTTCCTCGTGACGCAGACGTTCCAAACACAGGGAGAGGCAGCGCTGACTGAGGAAAGTAAATAATTCACATCGTAAAATTAACAAAACCGCAGGAACAACTCCCCAGGTACGACCCGAGTAAGTACGGAGCTTTAAAACGCAAATTTTGAGGTGATGGTTTCTGGGCAGTTCCCACACTGAGACAGCACGCGGGGTTATTTTTGCAAGAAAAAACCCCGGTCTCACACATCAGTGTTCTCCAGCTGCCACCTCGTGTCTGTGTTTAATACAAACAGTGGACGAGAGTATTTTCTTCACTCAGGGCAGGGTGACAACTCTGAACGGGGCACTGGGCAGTCCCCGGGGTCCCTGCTGACTGTCACCGAGCTCGGGAACCCGCTGTGGTACACCTGGAGGAACCATACGCCTTGAAGCGGTCCCTGCTTTCAGTTCCGCGAGCACGCCTGGCACAGAAAGCCCCTCGCCGCAGCGGCAAAGCAGCGCTGCACTCTCAGAAAGCATTTTTCCCCCCAGGGCCAGCAGCTGCGCGCACAGCTGGGTGGACACACGCTGCCTGACCAAAGAGCCCTCAACCACCCGGGCAGCCTCGAGCGCCACGTGCAGCGCAAGCGGCCGCTGCCGCCGGTGCCAGCAATACCGAACCTCCAGCTCCGCCGGGAGAGCACCCCAGGAAACGGTGCCGTGCTCTCCCTTCCAGCATCACCCACCCTTCAGCGGTCACTACAGACAAACGTTTAATTTCGTTCCAAAGTCCTTCGTTAAATTTTATTTTTCCTTGCTCAGAAAGGAGGAGGGAAAGGAGTCAGACTGAAGCAAACCCACTGGCTCGGCACAACTACCAACAGTACAACTGAGCCCGTCCTTTTGATTTCTGGCAAGTAATTTTATAACCAAGCATAGAGTTACAATAGGACCGTTTGAGCAGTTATATGAATGAATCATCTCTGTGACATCAACTCTTACTAACTTAAATTTCATCTTTTTCTTGCTAAGTAACACTAACCCAACAAACATTCGGGATTTCTGAGTTACTATTCCAATAGACTGAGCTCTACGAAAGAGAGCCTTCAAGTGAGATGAGGCAGCTGACACCGCAGGGAATTCTCTGTACTAGACCTGGTGCGCGATGCAAAATTTCCAACAGCTTAACTAACGCATCTGTTTTGTCTCGTAACACTCTCACTTACAGTTCTTGTCCTGACTCTGCTTCGTGTTTCCATCCGAGTCATTGCTTTCTGTGTCGACAGGAGAGCTGCACCGTGGACCTGATTCTGAGCTAAAGTAGGGGGAGAAAAGCCTTGAGAATGGTGCGGATATCTTGGTTGTGCTTCCAAATATCCCCAACCAAAGAAATCATTCAACTTCTAAAAACCGTATTCATTGACTTATGATACACTGAGCACAGCAGAGATGATGCATAAAGTGTTCCCGTGTCACAGGACACGAACACTAAAGACCAGTTTGAAGCGCTGGAAGGCAAAGGCGAGTATGAAGCCCCGATCCAGAACACTCACACAGTATTAAAAATAAGAGGAGTAACAAGGGGAAGGGAGAGGGAAGAAGAAAAGACTACCGTCGACGTACTCCGTCAAATCGTATTTCAAATATTCTTTCATTCAAAAGTTAAAAAGAAAGGGAAAGAGCGCGTGGCTCTTACCAACAGAAAGGCTGGAAGTCTGTAAACTTTGCCCATCCTTTCTCCTCCGGCGTGGTGTTCTCCGGGGCTGCCGAATCCCACACGCTCGACCCGACATCCATGGCAACGCAGGGGGCGGGGGGCTTCGAGTTCACCGGCTCGAACACGGCCGTCCATCCCGAGCCTGCAGGCGCAGAACAGACTGGAATTCCTATGAGTTTTCAGAATCTTCCACCATCCCCAAAACATTCCAAAGCGATCCCAGAGACAAAACAGAAAGACCTTCCAATGGCGCTCCTCTGAACCCTGCAGGAAGCTGCCTGCCTCACAGGTTATAGACAAGCAGCTTGAACATCCCTCTTCTGGTAAATATTAATGTCATCCACCAGAGAAAAGCACCAATTAAGAAAAATGACATTATGAACGTCTTCATTCCTTGAGCCAGCGGTTCCCAGCTGAACTGTACATTCCTCAGCTTCCTGTCAAATCTAAGCGGATGGCTTTCAACCATTTCAATCATTAACTGTTAAATTTTGGTAATTACAGGTAAGAAATTGTTATATGGATTAAAATGTTTAAGCACACAAGAGTGAGCTTGAGCAAAACTAAGAACATCATTTGGTTTTTTTACAGTCTTAGTCTACTCCTTACTCATTAGAACAGGCTTCTCTTCCTACAAATCGCGTATTTTTAAAAAGCATTTTTCATTACCTTTTCTCAAGCAACAGAAAGGATTGCTGCAACAAAACCGAGAGTAGGGGAGATGCAGCAACTCTACCCTCACCCAAAATGGGAAGCAAAGCCTGTAGGAGGGTAAGTGAACCGAGGCACTACCCAAGGCTGCCACTTGTGCTGGTTATCCTGGTTCTTCCTACTAAGAACTGAAAATATCCAACACCACCAAACGGGTGCAGAGCTGATTACTGGAATCAATTCGCATTGTGCTCATAGTTACAACACAAAGACACCACCTAGAAAAAGAAAGGGTTTAGAACTGACACCGCTCGCCCCAAACCAGAAGTGAAGGTTTGGGAAAACATTTTTGTCCCTTGGTTTCAGCTGGCTGAGTTTGTCCTGCTGACGCCACCGCGTGTCTCCCGCGCTTACAGGGAGAACCTCGTCCCCCCGCAGTCCCCCTCCAAGCACTGCGCAAACGGCTTTACAACACCCGAACTAAAGCCAGAAAGGGAATTCGGCGGAAAAGGCAGACACAGGGAGTGTGGAAATACTTGGCAAGGGAGTGCAGAAGACTCCTATAATGAAAGGCGTTAATGCCATAATCCTCCACTAAGGTTTCGTTCATTAGCACCTGTACTAAAAGAGCTGGGATTAGGGCTGCACTGGGCTGTCTCAGCGCAAGCGAAGCATCACAGCGCTACTGGGAAGAAGCTGGGCAGGGCTCAACCTCACTAATATTTCAGAGGCAAAACCTGAAGACTGGCATTCCCACTTCTCATCTGCCCCGTGGAATTACGGAAGAGCCATAGAAACGCGCAACGTGCAGACTGCTGCTCTGCAGAGACGTTCCGGATCTCATTTCGGATGGGATGGAGCCGTTTTAAACTCTTTACCTTCAGAGGAGTCAGAGTCTTTCTGCTCAGAAATACTATTCTTGTTGTTGTTTGCTGAGGAAGGAGGCGGCTGCTGCTCTGTTTCCTCCTCTTCCTCGGAGTCCACGCTGCCATCATGATCTCCATTCTCAAGATCGCTTTTTGACGAACTCTCCGAGGTCTGAGACGCTCCAAATCTAAATGGCAGAACCCAGAATTAGAAAAACCTTTGGAGCAGCCAGTTCACCCCCCCCTTCCCCCGCCACCCGCCTCCTTCCTGCCCCTGGGAGAAAGCACAAACTGCGCAGTGACGGAGCGACGCCGAATGCCTCTGACAGGGCTTTCTTCCCCAAAAGCCAAGCTCGGCCAGGCGGGCGCAGGCACTCCTCTGTTTCCACTCAAGTCCCTGCGTGCCGTACTCGTCAAGGCATCCGCAGGGCTGCAGTGGGCCATTTGTTGTGGTGACATATTGGGGGCTGGAGATTTGATATGAGCAGACAAAAGAGTAGCGACCAAGGGGACCGCGAGTGTGGCACCAGTTCCGTGTACGAGCCAGCCAGACAGTTTACTGATGCGAGGCAAATAAAGGTTACGGTCTCGGCCAGTTTTCCTGTCTCATTTCATGGTACTTTCAGACTTTTAGAGAAGTGACTTCATTTAATAACCAACTATATCGGCGGGATGACGAATGGTAAATGATTTGCAATGCCAGAGATGCACCGTGGGAGGTCACCCATTCCCACAGAAATCACCACTCTCCTTCTTGAACATTTTGAAGCAGAATATTCTGTCTACTACCCTCAGTCTTACAATCCTTTCAACCTCCTCCTCTCCAAACACGAGGAAAGGACGAAGTTCTAAGAATTTCAAACTAAGGATGGTTTTTTATAATATCTTTGATAGTAGACCCAGTAATTAGGTGTTTCCATCATTACCGCACTCCCTAAAATCGAGTCTTTGTTTCACATTCAAGCAAACCCTCACCTCTTTTTGCAGAAGCGCGACATGTAAAGCACTCTGGTTTATACCAGAAAAAGGCCTCTCAGCACATAAATAACAACCACTTAACTAAAACATACAGTTTCATGGCATTTAGGGAAAAAAAAAAAAATTGATCTTTTGTTTTCACCTTACCGTGTTCTTGATTTAACTTGGGTTGCATAGGTTATCTCCTTCTCTTCCCAGATATCTTCTTCCTCCTCGTTATCATCAAATTGTTGGATCCGTTCGTTGCAGCAGGCTTCAAAGAGGGAAGCATTGGGCTAAAATAATATTAAAAAGAAATCAAACTCTATTCATTCTTTGGAGACAGAAACAAGAACTTCAGTGATGAGGAAGCTCGTAGAACAGCATTTGCACGCAACTAACCCCGTGGAGGTGTTTGCATTTATTTCATTTTACACCCCGAGCTGCGCAACAAGCAACGTTCAGTGGTGGAAGAGCAGCAACGGCGCAGCACGCCCAGGAGCAACGAGCCCATGACAGATCAAGGCAGAAACACAGGAGTATCCAGCCTACGCCGCCTCCGAAACAGCGCAGCTCCCGCAGGCTGCGTGCCCCTCGCAGCGGCAGGGACACGAAGTCATGGCAGACTGGGAATTGCTGGACGCAATTCCTGTTAGAGCACGTTCGCAGACTGACCGGCGCGGCACTGAGAGAGCAAAGCGACGCCGCGTGCGGAGCCTGTCCCGCTTGGACTGACAGTCCACAGGGCAGCTTCCTGCCGCGACCGCTTTCTCCCGGAGAGCTGCTAAGCAAATCCGCCGGCACCTCACTAAAACCACACAGTAGTTTGTAAAAAACCACAGTAAAACCAGTAAAACCACACAAACCTCGCAGTAAACCCTGCCCCTCTGGAAAGGACAGCGCCCAGGCGCCGGCAAAGCGGGGTATCCCTGCAGCACACCCACGATCCACCTCCTTGAGCCTCCTGGCGTGGCTCAATTAAAAGGTTTGATTAAGTGCTGCCTTCCAGGCGGCGCAGAGTCCAAACCAACCGCTGCATTAGAGCCCCATCACGCACAAAAACTGTCTACTCGGGGAAAAACCGAGTTAAGGTGAGCACATAAACACCACTTGGCGGCTGCGGACCTGGCTGGCAGATTCAAAAAGAAAACCAATTTTCTGTATCTACAGAGCATTGCCTGCAGCAGCCAGGAAAGAGAAAAAAAATACTCTTCATGGTTCTGTTTAAGTTCTGTTTAAGTGAGAAAGAAAGTATTTTAAGACCAAGGAAACCTAAGTCTTGGTATCGACTAAAATAAGCTTCAGTCAGGAGATGTGCTTGGAATCCCCTGTGAAGCCCCTGCCCCACTGACTTCCCCTCCGCTTTGCTTTTCCCTTGCCTGGGTATGGAGAGATTATTAAAGGGAAAATAAGGACAAAATAAATTCACCCTGCAGAGAGGGAGAGAGAAAGATTCCCCCCATGCCAAGAGGACTGCTTCCGGAGAGCCCCGGGGACACAACACCGCACAGGGAGATTCTCCAAGGGCAGTTCCTTAACCGGACTCAGCCACGAGTCCAGTTACCAGTTTCCATTCACCACAATAAGACACCAAAACTTTTTTTCTTTCAAAATGACAACAGGTAATTCAAGCACGAACTAACTCGCCAGGATCTTGTCGTCTTAAATAAACATCCCAAAACAGCCACTTACGCTGTCATCATCAGCATCTATATTGAAGTTTATCTCCGCGATCCTGTCGAAGGGAGCACTGCAAAAAGAAGGGAAAGAAAGGTCAGTGACGGCAGGGAGCAACGAAGCGCTTCTGCAGCCCCAGCACAGGACAGCCAACCCCAGGGACGCTCCACGCTCGATGCCTTCTGCGCCCCTTCCCTGAACGTTCCCTTCTCTGTTACGCGCAACCGTCTCCTCTCTTTGAGCTGGAATTTGGAGCTCAGATTTTCATTCCTGGGTCTGTTTCGACACCCGAGTGAGCCACCTCTGCCGTTACGTTGTCAACACGGCACTTGGAGGCCTCGCGGCAGCCCCAGCAAAGCCTGGCTGTTATTTTGCAACTCTCACGGCACCTACAGAGCATAAAGACTTATCTTCATTTTTTTTCACCAGGTCTCTCCAGCCAAACCAAATCTTACTGAAAAAAACCCCCCAAACTCATAATTCATTAAAAAGAGAAGGAGCTGCACCCAGCTGCTCTGGGATCACAGTGCTACGTTCACCCAGGAATTCCACCGGGCTCCCCAGGCGCCGAGAGGGGAGCGAATCCGGCACGGTGGGCAGGTATCCGGGAGCACCCGGACGGGACTGCACCCGCCTGCGTTAATGTGAGCGCAGGAACTCCAGGGAATCCTGCTCAACAACCCCGGGGCATCACTATGGCATGTTTCCTGCAAAAAGTCATTTAAATGACCCCATTTCTGATTTAGACTGTGATTTTAGCGTGTCTGTTGTTAAGAACAGCAGAGGGTGCTACAGGTCAAAAAACTCCAACCTCCTCAGCAGGGTTTGGGTCCACGCGCTATTTTTCCCCGTATCCGTGTATCTCTAAGTTCCCACAGGGCTCTTTTCTTCTAGACACAACTGTTCCGTTCGTAAAAAAAGCCTGTCACACACATCACCAGGACACCGACACATGACTGATACTTCTGAAAATATTCAAATTCCTATCTGCAACCATTCTCAACAGCTGGGACACAGATGACATTCTCACCATATTCAAAAACGGAACAGTTTTATAGTATATTCTTCTTTTCTAATGACAAAGACAAGTCCAGCACACCTCAGTTACAGATTTTTTCAGTTTCAAGTTAATTTTCAGAATGGACATTAGCTACCTTCAGCAGCTCCTCACAGAAATTACCTCTTCCCCTCCACCTCCACACTCAGAATTTTAATATTTGCTGCTATGCTACCTGGTAAGAAGTTAGAAATGTATTTTGCTTTTTAAAAACGTGTAGAACTAAGTGATGTTCAGTTAAACTCTCCCTCTCATCGGGAACTTTTTGGCCTTATGAAAGTTCTGGGCATCTACAATCCTCAGGGGAAAAAAAAAAAAAAGAAAAAAAGATGGGAAAGCTAGACTGCAAAAATCTTTCTCCATGTTAGAAGATGGTTCCCAAGTATTTGGCAAAGCCCCTAACGGAGCTCCTAAGACCCTAAGGATCTCATGACTGTCTACTGTGATTCATGCTTGAAAGCAACTCTGAAGCAGCCAAACTATTTCCACGTTGTCATTTCGTTTAAGGCATTTCATGGAACCCAACAGTGGCTAAAAATACGGCCGGAGCAGAACCAGCACGGGAGTCCTCCAACTGAGGTCTGGAGCAGCCCGAGCGCGTGGCACACCCAGAGGTTTCTGGGCTAAAAGCTTCCCGTTTCTGCCGGGATTCCAGGCCAGCAGGATCCTGCAGCTCTCGCCGAGCAGCCCGAGCGTCTGCTGGCCCCTGAGCAGAGGGCTACGGCGGTGATCAGGGAGCTGGAACATCTTTCTTCCGAGGAAAGGCTGAGGGAGTTGGGGCTCTTTAGGCTGGAGAAGAGCAGGCTGAGGGGGGTCTCATCAATGCTGAGCAATACTTCAAGGGAGGGGCCGGGAGGAGGGGGCCAGGCTTGTGTCAGTGGTGCCCAGGGACAGGACAAGAGGTGACGGGCACAGACTTGACCATGGGAAGTTCCATCTCACCATGAGGAGGAACTTCTTTCCTTGGAGGGTGGCAGAGCCCTGGCACAGGCTGCCCAGAGAGGTGGTGGAGTCTCACACTCCGGAGACATTCCCAACCTGGACGCCATCCTGTGCCCCCTGCTCTGGGTGACCCTGCTCTGGCCGGGGGTTGGACCAGCTGATCTCCAGAGGTCCCTGCCAGCCCTGGGGATTCGGGGATTCTGTGAGTACCAGCCCTGGGACGGGTCCTGCAGCGGGTACTGCCATGCGCTCTCCCTGCCACCTTGGATGACAAATAATTCTTCCAACTGGGACGAGCATTGTCACAAGACAGAAGTGAACGGGCAGGAAACACAGGGTATCCTCCTGGAACACTCTTCTGGCAATAAACGTATACTAAACGGTTCCAATTTCTGAACCGTTATGGACAAGTGGGATAATTACAGTCCCAGTAATTTCCTGCGCTACAATTTTTAAGGTGAGAAGATAAGCTGCAGTTTTAATTATATTACAGTAGTCCTAAAAAAGCAGCACCACTTCTGAACACTGAATTCAGGAAGTTGTGTAACATGAAATCCACCTATATCAGCCTTCTTTGAGCTGTTATTTGCTCCTGCCTTATCTATGCTTCCTTATTCCTAAGAGAGAAAATGGCTAATTTTTTCCATGGTCTTCATCAGACCACTATTCTTTCCACTCCTAATTTCAATAAGGACTTAATGCCACTGGAGAATATCCGTATAATTGCCTAGAGTTAGCGCTAATGCTTTGCCTCCTGTGCAATTAAATTTATTCTAGAACATGGCAGGATAATAATTGTGTGTTTTATTAAAAATGTTTCTCTTCAAAATGAAGGAGCCCTTTTCCTTGGTTCTGCAACTGTCTTTGGAGAGCAGAGGTGGACTCCTATAAAAAGAAAAAAAAGCTCAGCTCTTTTCCAAGCCGCCGATGAGCCTTGTGTTCGTTCCAAACCAAAGGAGGTCCACAGTGAGGTTCATTTAAAAACCCGAACTGGAAGAAGAAAGATCAGATGTAAAGACTTAAACACTGAAGTTTTATAAAAAACTTACTTGATATTATCATCCTGGTCTGCAAACTCCTCATCGTTAAAGCCAAACTGATCCACAAAGTTAGCTGTCATCTGCTGGATCTGGTACTCGGAGAAGGCCTGAGCAAGAGAGCCCCAAAAAGAGCTGTCATTAAGTTGTCCAAAGGCATTCAATTAAGCTGGCTGAAAACACACGTTCTAAAAAGCATTAAAATCATAGAAAACTGACAAACCTTGAGTTTGTCACACCTACTCCAAGCCCCTTTCTCAAAGGGCTCTCAAACAGACTGTTCTCACACAGACTTCCGCAAGTCCTGGGCTGATGCTTCTTGGATCTGCTCTTACCTTCTTCCAAAAGAGTGATGGCATTTTCCTGGGAAACCATTTGTTGGCTTCATTATTCTATTAGAACGTTGTATCGGGTTTTTTCCTCTCTTTGTTTTCCCCTGCTGCAGTTTGAAATTTACCTTTCTGCAGCTTGAACCCACCACAGCCGTCAAGAAGGTACTTTTCCCTTCCTCTAAATCCCTCCTCCTCGCAGGACAAGGCATGTGTCTCCACAGAATCTTCTCTTCTCTTGGCCACGAGGACCGAATTCTTTCAACCTTTCTTCCTATATCGTGTCTGACACCTCTGATCATTCTCGTGGATGTCCTCTAGCTTACCTTTTGCTCATACAAATCACTTCTGAAGTCCACTGCCTCTAAACTAGACCTTCACCACAGAACACGGAAAATCTCGGGGACAACGCTCCCACCCTTCCCACAGCAGCTTGGGGCTCCTGTTTTGCCGTTTGCACCTCGGGAGAATTGCCCAGAGATGCCTTTGGTCACATTCCTGCCTGGTCATCCAGGCCTCGTTCTCTATTTATGAGAAGAATTGTGTCTGCCTCCAAACGGAATCTCACGCTTGCTCCTATGCGTTGCGGTTGGGGTTTTTTTTCCAGATCGTTTCTCCTAACTGGAGGCTAATTCCGAATCCTGGGAGTCAGCCCGCTCCAGCTGCAGCCAAGAGATTCAGACATGCACCTCTGCAGCTGCACGTTGTCCCGACTCCACCGCAGCGGATACCAAGTACCCGAGTTCCTGCCTGAGGAGCTCTGCAGGCTCCTGCCAGGATTCCTCTCGATACTTGTCACAATACAAGACAAAACATTTTTTTTATTTATTTTTTTTTTTAACAAAGGCAGTGCATTTTCCCTTTTTTCATGTGCTTTCTAAGTATCAGATGAGGAAAAGAAAGCAGCCAGTTAAGAGTATCTGGACAAAAGAATAACTATAAACTCTTTCCAGCTCATTTTTACCCTTAACGAGCAGATTTCAGCTCGAGACTGTCTTTTTACCCCCCTAGGTAGCTCCCTACTAAATAGGCTGAAAGTCACATGTTCTGCTACTGCTCTCTATGTTCTTAGCACCAAAAAAGGTTGGAAGAACTCATCTAACTACTTCATCCGGGAAAGACACCTCCCTGTATTTGACGGAGCTTTAGCAGAGTACCTCAGATTTTGAAGATCCTGAGATCTTTGCCAAATGCAAGCAAACCCTTAATTACCTCCGTTTCTCCCTAAGTCAAGGCTTTTTACTGCTCTTACTGCTACCGCTCACCGCTCTTCGCTGCTAACGTTTCAGTACGGCTCTTTCAGTTTTTAAGAGGAGTCCGGAGAGGCCGGCGGCAGCAGAACCCCTCTACGAGCGCCAGCTCGAGCTGACGCCTCCTGCGGGAACCGCAGCAACTGCTCTTCAGCACCGGGACCACCCAGCCCCTCGTGTGGGGAGAACCCGGAAAAGAGCAAGAAACACGCAGTGCCTCGCCGAAACGTCGGACACATCCGGAACCTGGGATGCACACGCAGTCCGAGGCAAATTTATAGCCAGGTGGAGCCCAGGCCACCTGAGTAACTGCACTGGAAAAACACAACAGAGCTGAACACGCTGACCTAGAGTAAAATTCAGGGAGCCGCTCTGCACTCAGATGGATTAAGGGTGACTTTCACCAGGAACAGTGAAGAGCACGTTGTCAACTCACCTGTTGGAGAGAGAGTTCATTGGGAAAAGCACTCTCAATGTCTTCATCCTCACTGGAGGAGTGCAGATGGTGAGTGCTCACCTGAGAAAAGTACAAAAAAATAAGCAGAAGTGAAAGCCAAAAAAGCTCAAATACTTCCGTTCCACGCGTACAGTCAAAGACCAAACTCCTCAGAAGGCAGAAACCGTCCCAATGAACAACACAGGAATGCGGACGGCGGTTTACCAACGCGTACCGGAGCTGCTGCTGCTCGAAGAGCTTTATGGAATATGTTTTCTACAAACACGCTGCCTCTGTAAGCCTACTTCACAAAACAAGCAAAAGAAGAGAAAAAACCCCGCAATATCTCTTCTGATTTTCGTTAAAGGGAGCCCAGAAGATGGCAGGCCTATCCAAAATATGCACAGTATCAGTGTTCTCACCAAATCCACGGTATTCCTCCTGTTTGTTTCCGTCAGTGTCTCTTCTACAAAACTCTCCCATCTCCCTCGACAATCTTCAGGCAGCTCTGTAAAACGAAGGTCACCATAAAGATCACCACGACTCAGGAGAGGGACCAGAGCCAGTCACTGAGCCCCACCGCTTCGCTGGAAGTTTTTGGGCAGACACAAACACCTGCACAGGAGCTAAGTGACGCACGCAGTATGTAAGTGCTCTGCAAAGCGAATCCCATTTTACTCCTGACTTTCTAAAAAAGGTAAATTCTGCAGAGAATGGAACATCTTTCATTAGGCCAACCAGTAAGGTATGACTGGTCTTAACAACCTTACCTCGCCTGTGGAATTACAGGGGGCTAAGGACACAAAACTTCTACAACTCTCGGAACACCAGCATACGTGTGACAAGTTCCACGTTTTTCTTCCTTTTCTCTCACGATGATTGTGGTGGGTTGGCCCCAGCGCGCAACTCGGCACCCACCCAGCGGCTCACTCACTCGCCCACAGCAGGCCGGGGGAGAGAACCGGAAACCCAAAAGGGGTTAGGGGGTGACCAGCTCTGCTGAGAGGGACCTGGGAGTACTGGTGGACAAGCTGACCACGCACCAGCAATGTGCCCTTGTGGCCGTGGGCACCAATGGCATCCTGGGGGGCATTAAAAAGGACGTGGGCAGCAGGTGGAGGGGGGGTCATCCTCCCCCTCTGCTCTGCCCTGGGGACACCACAGCTGGAGTGCTGGGTCCAGTGCTGGGCTCTCCGGTTGAAGACAGACGAGGAACTACTGGAGAGTCCAGCAGGGGGCTACGAAGATGCTCAGGGGACTGGAGCATCTGTAGGTGGACCTGCTCTGGCAGGAGGGTTGGACCAGACGATCTCTAGAGGTCCCTTCCAACCCTTCCCATTCTGTGCTTCTGCGATCTCTCCGATGAGGAAGGGCTGAGACCTGGGGCTCTGTAGCCTGGAGAAGAGAAGCCTGAGGGGGATCTCACCCATGCTGAGCAGTATCTAAAGGGTAGGTGGCAAGAGGATGGGGCCAGACTCTTCAGTGGTGCCCAGGGACTGGAAAAGAGGTGACGGGCACAAACTGGAACATGGGAATTTCCATCTTAACATGAGGAAAAACTTCTTTCCTCTGAGGGTGGCAGAGCCCTGGCACAGGCTGCCCAGAGAGGTGGTGGAGTCTCCCACTCCGGAGACATTCCCAACCTGGACGCCATCCTGTGCCCCCTGCTCTGGGTGACCCTGCTCTGGCTGGGGGTTGGACTAGATGATCTCTAGAGGGCCCTGCCAACCCTGGGGACTCTGGGATTCTGTGAAAAGTGAGGAAAAACTCATGGGTTGAGATAAAAGTGGTTTAATAAATGGGGAGAAGAGGAAAAAACCCACCAAACCAAGTGATGCAAAGGCCCTCGCTCAACACCTCCCACCAGCAGACTGACCCTCAGCCAGTCCCTGAGCAGCAGCAGCTGCCTCGGACAGACTGTGCCCCCGGTTCCGCTGCGGAGAACATGGCATGGACCAGCCCTTCAGTCAGCCCAGGTCCGGGGTCCCCTCCCAGCCTCGTGTCCACCCCTGTCTGCCCCCGGGGAAAAGGAAAGCCCTGGCTGGGCAAGCACGGCTCGGCAAGAGCTATCGACGCCGCTTCAGTCCCAAACCCCAAGCACCGCACGGCTGCCACCAGGAAAGTCCTCTTCAGCCCAGGCAGACCCCGAACAGTAACACAGCAGAGAGAAATACCCAGGACTTGGGAAACTTTCAGTCGCTACTAAAACATTTAGGACAATTTTCATGTAGATACGACAACACACCGAGTCGTGACATTCTCAGCTGGTATGTTCCTTAGGCGCTAAAAAAGGAAACTCAGGTCATATTTGTGCTCATTGTTTCCCGTAGTAGATTCACATGGAAAATCTTATTTCCTCTCACACAAAAAGCTCAGACAGAACTAGGTCTCAGAATCAAGCCTGATGAAGCCATGACGGACAAAGCCCGGCAACGCGAGGATCTCCGGCAAAGCGGAGCTGCGGGGCCCCTGCGATCTGTTCGCTCACGCTGACGTCCCTCTCCCTCTCGGACGGGGGTGAGAATGAGGAAGTGTGGAAACACCACGTATAAACACCACCCCGGAACGCGGCAAATACACGCTATAAACCGACACAGAAATCCAGATGAAAAGAAGCATTCCTTGGCACTAAAGGAATACCTTCAGCCTCCGGCTGCAAAAACAAAGTTCCAACAATTTCAATGTAATTGTACGAAAACAAACAACACCCAGATTTGGTCTGGACACTTTTTTAAGTTATGGGAAATATTTAACTAGAAATCCTTTTTGTTGTAAAAGCGACTCTCATGAAATACATGCAATAAAAGTCTTCCCAAAAGGCCCGCAAAGCACTATTTAATCAAGAAAAAAAAAATGAATGGAGAAAGGAGCACGTACCTTTAATGAACTCACTAATCTGCGTCTGCATGGGGCCCTTCTCCATGTTCTGCACCACGGCGTTGGCTATCCGGGTGAGGTGGCCCATGTTGCCTCGCCTCATTCCGCCTTCTGCCCTGCAAAGAGAAAACAGCCAGTAGCACCACGGCCAGGCCGGGGGTCCCGGGCGATAACCAGGACCCCCCGGGGCAGGGACGGCTCCCGCGAGCGGGTCTGGGGAGGGGGCGCAGCAGAGGAGCGGCAGGGGCGGTCGCTGCTGGAGCTGGCAGCGCGCGGGAGGGCACTGCCCGGAAAACAACAACCTTCGGCATTTTCTCACGTGCTGAGAGGGGAGAGCCCACTCACCCGGGCCGGATGCGCTATGTAAAACCTAAACCAGTGGCCAAGCCTAAGCTAATCGGGTAGGTTGAAAGAGCAGCGCAGAAAGAAAGAATCTGGTTATAATTTCCACTAAAGAAAACTCTCAGCAATAAGAATTTACACCACTACTACTTTTGAAAAAGCCTTGGAGTTTTATTTGCAATTGAAGTATTAAGCGGATGAAATCAGGAGAACAAAAGGCACTAATCTACAACCATTAGGTTTCCCCCTTACAAAAAAAAGTGTAAGCAGCTAAACCAGAGTCCGAGCAGTCTCTAAGCCACTTTTCTCCGACTCTTCATCAGTTCTCCGTCACTGGACAGCAAAGCAACAATCTCAAAATCAGGGGACGAAGCGCCTGAAATAATTCTGCTTTCCGCAGCATCCAAAGAAGCACTGATGAGATTTGGGAAGAAAAACGCAAACCCTAGTGGCAGATTCCTGGTAAGAAATGTCACAGCACATCGTTCAGGAACAGCATCTCTGCCTTTAAACTGGCAGGTGCTGACAAGAAACCCAAAGCTCTCGCGTCCAGTGCTATTATTCACTGTATCATTATGCACATCGCGAAGTCATATTCGGGAATTATTATTTCTTGATGTAGCACGAGGAGCACAGGAGGTTGACTGAAGCCACCACAAATAAAAACTGGTGGGTCAGAATCGAACTAAACAAGAATAACCCCCTTACGGACAGGACGACAAGAAGTTTCCACCTCTTTTTACTAAGTCTCCAGCTGTAAAACAAAGGTTGCTTTCCGAGACGCTAGCAGAGCCAAATGTAATAACGAATTTCATTTTCCTTGGGAGAGAGGAAGGCACTAAACACATCCGAGTCAGCTCTGAGCTGGCGCGCGGTGCTCGTGTCAGCTCTTCCCTGCCCGCGCTGGGGGGTCGGAGCAGCAGCCCCAGCCCGCGGGTCACCCGCAGCAAGGCCACGGGGCAGCGCCAGCTCTCCTGCTCACAGCCAGTTACAGCCACGTCTTTCAGGGGCTGAAAACTGCACTCCTCCACAAGTGTGATCATCACCTACGGATCTCTAAAAAGGTTAATTTACGCCAAAATTATCTCAGGCTTTCCCCTAATGTTGGAGCTGAATGTATGCCCGTGAAGAGGCTGGACGGTTTGGAAAACCCCCCGCCGTACCCCACCACGTGTTCCTGTTCCAAAAAACAGAGCGCAAAGGCAAAGCCAAGTGTGTGTGTCGCTACGTCCCATAACAGGGCAGCGCTCTCACCCCAGAGTCGGGGTTCAGAACTGCTCAAACAACCCGAACACCCGGGAGTGATTCCCTGACGCCCGGCCGCAGCCCTGTGCACGCAGCTTCTGTCGCACCCCAAACCACCAGGACAGCAAATAGCCTGGCCTGGCCCCACGGCAGTGCTGGGAGCACCAGTGCCGGGAGCACACACCAGTGCCGGGAGCACACACCAGTGCCGGGAGCCGCAGCTTCCCCCAGGCAGGAGGGAACAGGGAAGAAGAGCTGCGAAGAGCTGGGCACCAGCCCCGGAGGACAAAAGCCGTGAGCAGTTGGGGCGAAGGGACACAGCCCTGTCCTACTGCTCTCTATAAAAATGCAGGGTTTTCAGCAAACGCGCAAAGTTCAGCTTTCTCAAAAATTCGGGGAGTACAGAGATAAAAGCAGCGCGCAGCAACGCTGCATCTGTCTTCTTCGGCTGTCAGGGCTGGGAGGACCAACCCAAGACTTCTGCGGAGCTGAGCAGCCCTTAACGCGCTGCTGGATGCAGCCAGCAAACATGCAAAATTAACTTCTATGTCAACGCTTCCAAACTCAGAAAAATTCTTCAGAGGTGTAGGGAAAATTTCTTCGCCCCAAAGGTTGTGTAGCGCTGGCAGAGGCTGCCCAGGGCAGCGGTGGAGTCGCCGTCCCTGGAGGGGTTTCCCAGCCGGGCAGACGCGGGGCTGAGGGACGAGGGACAGGGCTGGGGTGGGCAGCGTTGGGTCGATGGTTGGATTGATGATGTTAAAGGCTCTTCCAAATTAAAGGATCCGATGATTCTACACACTTTTTATCAGCCATGCCTCAGCTGCTGGTTACTACAGTTACACAACTAGGAAGGCAAACTCACAAAGCTGAGCTTTCTCACAAATTTCAAGACTTCGGGGCTAAAAGCAGCGTACAGTAATGTTGTATCTGTCTTCAGTAAACTAATGTTTCCTGTAAACTCACACCACCTGACCAGACTTACGCTATTTTAAATTCTAATGACCTGGGCAGATCAAACGGGCTGCAGTGAAATAATTACGTGGGTTACCTAGAACTTAAATTCTAATAATTACAAAGTCCTTTATCAAGAACATCTGAAGTAACTAAGAGAATCCAAGGAGAAATTCCCCAAGAGGAAAATGGATTACCCTCATTCTTGCTGATGATTTTTAAGAAATAACTGCCAAGCTCTCAATACGGAATCACCGACGCTGGGGCTCCCAGTGCTCGCCTCCATCTCCTCCCAGTGCGCGTACCCCAGTAGTCGTATCAACTCGGCCTTCTGGAAGCCCACCATCTGAGAGACCCCGCTCTTAACCCAGTACTTTTTCTTGCCATTCAAATTCTTTCCAGTGTGGTGACTGGAACCGCTTGGCATACAATATGCATGAGCTCTAGTTCTATCTAATTTAATCAGGAAAACTCTTCAGCAGCAACCGTGGGTATTTCTGTTACCTACAAACTCTGCACAGTGATAGTTGTGCAGCAAAACTATCAGCAAAATTTGTTATCAACAGCCAAAGGGTTGCAAGAGGGAAAAAACAAAATAAACTGACCAAACCAAACCAAACCAACAGAAAAATCAAACCAAACCCCAACCTACCGATTATGGCCCGACGGAAAGCCTAAAATAATCACAGTGGGACTACAGAGCACTCTGAAGCCATAAAGAGCTCAAAACAGTGAGAGAGGACCAAAACACTCAGATGCACAAAGAAAAAGAAGCCTAGACAGTATTTTCACTTTCATATCTTTTAGGTTTTTTAAATTATTTAGTGCTTATCACTGCAATCAGCGTGAAATCCAAGTGTTTTATCAATTTAGAGTATTAAATGGGGGACAAATCTGGGGCAAAAATGCTTGCCTGCCTCAGATTCCACAGAGCTGCTCGCTCTAGGGAGAATATAATTACGCATTTTAAAAAAAGAAAGGAAAAGAAAAGAAAGAAGTCAGTATTTATGTAATGAATATGCTACGTAATTTCCCGAGAAAGCAAGAAAGAACTATATTGCGTATTTGGGTTGAGATGTTATAAGCGTTTTTAAAAAAAAAAGAAGCTTTCCAATTATATGCCTATTTGGTGGATTTGCTTTTTAACACGCAAATGATCCTAATTCCAAGTCACAATCGAAATCCAAATCATTTTAGACACCATTAAATTGTAAATTATGCAAAGAAGTGAAAGAATATTTCAAGGCAATATTCTAAATCCCACAGCCCTAGAAGGGCCTTCGAACCCCAACTCCCTTACTGTATTTTGTCGTTGGCTTCCCAGGCGTCCAGTATCCTTTGCACTAGGCAGCACTTCTGGAACAGCTGGAGGGGGGGAAACAAAGACAGAAAGACCATTTCAAAGGTTTGCCAAGGGGAGACTCGCGCCTGCGGAAGTCTGCACCGAGCTACAGGTGCTCGTGTTCATTCCCTCACTCCTGCTGAGCAGGAACTGCAAGTTCAGCACCGCTCCTGCCCACGGGCTCACGTTTCCTCTTGCTCACTTACCTTCCCAGTTGATCCCGGGAACCAGCAATGCCTATAGACACCCCCAGCCTGCTCCTGGGCTTCACCGGAGTCGCAGCGACCGGCACTGGTGTCATTTCACAAACACGACAAAGTTTTCATCGCTAGGGCCCCAGTGCAGAAGCTAAACTGCAGCTAGCTACCGACAGCCCAAAGTTCCTACGCATCTTTACTAAAAAAATTCCATAAAAATGGCTTCAGAAGCCCATTAAACGAGGTGGGTGGTATGTTGGATTTTGTAATTGGGTGCTAAAAACAAATTTACAAAAGCAAATACGCTTCCATCCAGAACTGACAGAACCAAGTTTATCTGAACGCTTCAATAAACTCCACCCTCCCGAGCATTTCACACCCCATTTTCTTGTTAAAGCACGTTCAGGCTGAATCAGTCAGGCTCAAATCCTCAGGTGCCACCGTCAGACTTACATGAGTGACCATGATATTCTCGGCATTGTTTTCTGGAGTCTCTACGTTCTCGGTGGCCACGTTTCCATTCAGCACCTCTTCTTTGCTCTCTAGGTCATTAGTAGTAGTTTTTCCCTCTTGCACAGAGTGGGAGAGAATAGCTGCTATGGACAACTCCACTTGGAAATGCAAAAAGTTATTCCATGTGTATTTAAAAAATAAGTCCTGGAACGAAACGAGAAACAAACAAACTCACTCTGGATACATCTTCCCTTTCTTCAACAACTGAACGATAGTAGAATACTGCCCAACGAGCTGTTTAATCAGCAATTCCACTCCAACAAATCTACTTATACGCCGCAGTATCTGCGTAGAGCTGACGGTGCTGTCCTTGCTCTGCCGTAACGTGTTCTCTCCGGCACACGGAGCACACTGGAAATGCTCCCGTACGCAGCACAGACATCCTACAAAACCCAACCTTATCTATTCTGTGGCGGAATTCATCATGAGAAAAATATTAACCAAATAACTTCCAAGTATAAAAATAATTTTCCGAAAGACTGCCCAGGTTACGCCAGCAGTTTTCAGAACGTGTCCCTCTTGACGGCGAGGGAGAGAGAGCAGCTCCCCGGATTAGGAGAAGCCCAGCTTTCTCAATAACCAGGCGATTTTGCATACGCACTACTGAGCTACTGCAGCAATAAATGGGAAGCATGAGGTTCAGTTCAAAGCACCAAGCAACTGCATTTGCATTACAAAAGCTGCTCTGAGGATGGATGCTCCTCCTTGCAGCAGATCAGAAAAGGAATGAGGCCCTGGCACACATGAAACAAACTACCTTGCGCTGAAGAGATGAAAGGGAAAGCAAAACCGTTCCGTGTTGAAAGTTATTCCCCCTCTCCCCGCTCACAGCGTCACACTGTGATACTCACAAGTAATAAATTCATGGTACTGAGTCTGCATAGTTCCTGATTAATACTGGGAGTGTTTGTGTGAAGCAGAGCAGCTATTAGACGAGATCCATGAAGACGCGCATTCCCCAGCGGCTCCTCCAAGACACCAATTGTAGTTAGGATTGCTGTTTTCTGTCAGGGAAAGAGACAACGAGCGCCTCAGCAGGGATCAGCATTCCCTCGGGGGTACCCCCACCGCGATCTGACTAACCCTAACTAGTTCGTGGCACAAATATTCTCTCCAGGTAAACCTAAACCGTCTTCCGGCACAGAGGGCAGCGTCATGCGACCATTGTGAGATCTGGACTTCCAGCCCTGAAGATTCAGATCCAAATATCCACTACCTAGAAGATCCTTTTCTTCACCCCCTCCCCATCCGTACACAAGCCACCAGTCCCAACGTATCTCTGCTTCTTGGTTTTACTCAAACACAACGTTGTGGGCTTTCAAAATTCCCGCTGCCCTAGTCCCTGAACACCTGAACCGTGAACTTCAGGAGTGAATTTTTCTTCGACAGACGTTTGCCTGTTCCAGCACGTGGCGCTTTGGGAAAATCTCCAGGAAGCCTATGCAGAAGGAAAGGGAAACCCTGCAACGGGGTGAGGAGCCGTGTGCTCCTGGGAGAGGCTGAGACGCTTCACCTTGGGAGGGCTGAGCAGCAGCTGGTGGAAATCCTTTAGCCGGGGTTCGATCCCATGTAAGATGCTGCTATTGACAGTGTAAGACCTTTCAAATCCCTGAGTGTATGAGTCCATCAGTCCTTCCACTCTGCAAGGAAGAAAAGTGCGGCAGGTAAGATTTGACACATCTTAAAGTGGCCTCCAGTCACGCTGTCCACGTTGGCCATTTCCTTTTGAAAAATAACTATGAATATGAAAAACAGTAACTTCCAGCTACTATTTACACAACTACACAATATTAATGTACCATTTACCAGGCGATATTCACGTAATCAGAACTGTGAATAAGATGAGTGGGAAGACAGCGAATAAGCTGTTGGCCCAGCTGACAAATCACTGAAGAGCTTCCTGGTTTTTAGAACTTCCTGAACGTTTGAGAAGTAAATTACATCAGCGAGAGTTAACTCTAAACATTTGTTAAAAACTGCTCACGTTCCACAAGCGTTCCGAAAGGCAGGCATAAATATCCTAACGGAAGAAAACCCTGAGCAGGCGCGTAGCTCAAGCAGTGAATTACAACAGCTATTCCCAGTCCCTTCCAACAGCAAAGTCTCACGCTGGAATAACACACACTGTCATTTCAGCGCTGACACGTAATTCCAGCCAGGCGGGAGCGGGATAGCTGGGAACCCCTAGGCCTCCACCTCGTAACTCTTCAGAGGCCCCGGGCACCTCTTCAGGGCACAAGGCACGACAGAATTAGCATCTCAGCTTCTGCTTTTAACTCTGCACGTGACTTTCCGACCAGCAACTGATGGCAACCCAGTGCAACCTCCCATCCTCATCTCCAGCACCTCTTCCTAACCTTCCACTATCTCCTTCACTCTTCCTGATCTTCTCCTTTTTTAGGAATTGAGATTTTCAGTGTCTCCCTTCAACCCCAGAACTCTTTTGCCTTTTGTCTCCTCTACCTCCATCAAAAAAAATAAAATAATGATAAAATGACATTAAAACTATCCAGCCACGTGTACGTCAGCACACGTCACAACGCAGACTGCGCGTGACGTCCCACTCCCCCGCTCCGCACACATCCCGCTGGAAGGTCTCTGACACGCGCAGAGGACAGGCAGAGCCGCGAAGGGCCCAGCAGCCAACGGGGACAAGTGCCATGAGCTACAGCTGCTGCACAAACACCAAACAGCTCCGGACAGCCCTTCCCAGCAGGCCAAGAAATTCCCCTTTTTGCCTAAGTCAAACAAGATGGGTGTTCCTAGAACTGTCCTTGCCACAGGAGCACGCGCCACCTTACCCAGAGCGCCTCGTTTCCAGCAACGTGAGAAGAACTTGTGTTCCGTTCACTATGCAATTTTCAGTCTGTTCTCCATCAAACATATTCTTCAGGAGCTGCTCCACACATTCCTGCCTGTTGACCAACACACACACACATTAGCAGTGTAAGAATTACAGGCATTTAGCAGTTTCTTTCATCACAAAATATCCACTTTTGGGGAAAAAAAGCCTGCAATTCCCACCCCCCTCCTTTTTTCTTTTTTTTTCTTTTTTTCTCTTTTTTTTTTCCTTCAATAAGCAAGAATAAAGACATTCCTCTCGAAAGTCTCCTACAACAAGAATGGTTCTACACCAGTTTCGGAACTCGCTCACTCGTCACCAAGGCCAGCCCTGGTTATAGACACCGAGACTCCAAACTAAATTGTCCCTCCCCTTCTATCAGGATGTGCCTCTTAATTATAAACTGGAAGACAACCCAAGTGTTAACTCTGCCAGATTAATTTATTCCAGCCAACACGAAGCTATTAGCTGACAGTCTAAAATTATCCGTCAGAACCGCAGAAGACAGACACCGAAGAGCGGAAGTCGACCCTTCCCATGTGCCACCGGCAGATGATGATCCAGGACCTGGGAACGGAGGCTGACAAATGCAAACTGTAAATAATATGCACACGTTTAGTGTCTTAGCTTTTATCTCCCTGAAATAGTTGAAGCAATTCAGCACCTCTTTGAGCCCTCAAGCCTGGATAAACGCCCCCAAACCATGGCCGGATTTGGGGCCAGGTAGAGGGATGGCCAAGCAAAGCGCTGAAGACGGCTGGAGGAGAACGAACAACGACCCTGCTCCCTTCTGGCCTTCAGAATTATTCTGACACTCACGCAGGGCCTTAGAATTGAACAATAATGAGCACAAAGGAAGCAGCCTACTTCTCCCTCTCCTATTTGCCAGGCTAAACGAGTAACAGCGACGAAGACGACGAGGTTGAGGCTGGCGCTGCCGCAGCGCCGGCTCCCACCCCTGCACCCAGATTCCTCCCGGGCGAGTTCTGCGGAGGTTCATGACAGTTCTCCAAAATCCAGTACTCAGCAAGTGCCCTTCTTGACTCGTTAAGTCACACGTCCAGCTAAAAACAGTATTACTCAAGTTCACAGCCTAATTTTTACTATTTTCTAACATTTGAAAAAATCTCATTTACATTCGTATAAATAAAATATGAGATAAAAATGTAAAATACATGAATAATGCAAGAGATAAAATTATTTTAATAAGTAGCATCTAAATACACTCCATCAGCACAAGCACAAGAGGCAGAGTCAGGAAAACGAAGTAACAGCTTACTGTAATTAACCGAATTCACTTGTACTGCATACAGCCAGCAGTTACTGAAAATCTAGATTTGACGTTTATTCCGTAACCCTGATCACGGCTCTTTCTTGCTGTACTGCCTGCTCATTAACTCATGAATCATAGACAAAAAAAGTTATCCAAAGATCAGAAAAGGTCACCGGCAACGCTCGGAAAATTGGCCGAGAAAGGTACTGAGACGTGCGACTTCCAGCAGAAAGGTAAGCTGTGCAAAAAATCCCTTTTGTTCAGAATATTTTTTCTTCTAAGCGGTGAAGTGGTATAACGACTTCTAGAAATGCTTTTTGAAAGTGCAAAACATTTTTATTTCTCTCACGGAAGTTACAGGGAGTGCTGGAAAACGTGCAAAGGGCACAGACAGGGACCACCGGGGAGGAGAGCGAGGGGAGAGGGAAGGAGCCTGAAGACCATCCGAGTGAAGTACGAGCCCAACCGCAAATCACAGTTGTGTCTAATTCTCTGCATCCTCGTGGAAACTTGCTTAAATTCTACTACAGCTGCCACAGAGGCTGTCACGAAGACGGCGGGCAGCGATCCTCTGTCCCACACGCAGCAGGGTTCCGCATCCCTCCCCAAAACTATGGAGAAAGCCTAAAACTACCGAGGAAGTCTAAAATTATGCAAAAAAGCATGGAAGTACCCCGTTCTTCACGGCCCACCACGGTGACCACGACCCTCATGAAAGTTCCTGGGCTTCCCGGGTGAAACGGCCAAGCCGGAGGCTCATCTCCAGGCTTCTAAGGGCTCAAAACCGAGAGAGACCTGAGGAGATGCCGAAGGCTCCGCAGCCTGGGACGAGCCACCAGCGTGCTGTTCGCTACGGACGCACCGTGGTAGGGCCATGGGATCTGCCCTAATTCCGCCAGCGCGGTGAAGGAGGAGACGTGTTTACGAGCGAGCACTCCCTTGCAGGGGCAGAGCTACGTGTCGAGCCCGCGGAAGGTCCCGAGCGCATCTGCAGAGCCAGTGGATTTTGGATACCGGTGTGCAGCTCGACTGCCGGCGCACGCATGGGCTCCTGTCCCAGGGGCTGTCCCCGATACTCGGGAGCGAACTCAGAATCAGGAGTCACTAACGACAATGGCACAGAAATTAAGAAAGCCCTGGGCTGACAACAACATGCGCAAGCGGAGTTTTAAGCCCTCGTTACAGATGCTGTATTATTCATAGAATCACAGAATCACTTGGGTTGGAAGAGACCTTCAAGATCATCGAGTCCAACCATAAACCTCTGCCAAACCCACCCCTAACCCATGTCCCTCAGCACCACGTCTGCCCGGCTTTTAAATCCCTCCAGGGACGGCAATTCCACCACCTCCCTGGGCAGCCTCTTCCAATGCTTGAGAACCCTTTTGGTCAAGAAGTTTTTCCTAATATCCAACCTAAACCTCCCCTGGCACAACTGGAGGCCATTTCCTCTTGTCCTGTCGCTTGTTCCTTGGGAGAAGAGATTGACCCCACCTGGCTATAACCTCCTTTCAGGGAGTTGTAGAGAGTGAGAAGGTCTCCCCTCAACCTTCTCTTCTCCAGGCTGACCAATCCCAACTCCCTCAGCCGCTCCTCAGGAGACTTGTTCTCCAGACCCCTCCCCAGCTCCGTTGCCCTTCTCTGGACACGCTCCAGC
>VZTS01010675.1:33032-61891 GCA_013400795.1 Pluvianellus socialis
GATCCGAGGGCTGGAGCACCTCACCTATGAGGAGAGGCTGAAAGAGTTGGGGCTGTTCAGCCTGGAGAAGAGAAGGCTCCGGGGAGATCTTATTGCGGCCTTCCAGTACCTAAAGGGGCTACAGGAGAGCTGGGACAGGACTTTTTTTTAGGGCATGTAGTGATAGGACGAGGGGAAATGGCTTTAAACTGGAAGAGGGCAGGTTTAGATTAAACATTCAGAGGAAATTTTTTCCTTTGAGGGTGGTGAGGCACTGGAACAGGTTGCCCAGAGAGGTTGTTGAGGCCCCATCCCTGGAGGTGTTCAAGGCCAGGCTGGAGGTGGCCTTGGGCAACCTGGTCTAGTGGGAGGTGTCCCTGTCTATGGCAGGGGGGTTGGAACTTGATGATCTGCAAGGTCCCTTCCAACCTAAACCATTCTATGATTCTATGACCAGATGTAACTTAAAACCCCTGAAATTCTACAAATGCTTCTTTGCCGACTGTACACTAGTACCACTTTATGACTAGATTAAAGCTTTTGAACAGCCCAACGCACCCTGACAGTTTCCAAATGAGGATGTGACGCTTGGACTCACTGATCCTAAAGGTCCCTTCCAACCTAGGCGGCCCTCGGAATTCCCTAGATTCCCCTCCCCGCAGTTACTTCAGTGACAGACAACCCACACCAAGTTACACACCACCCCGTGCACTCAGGAACAGAAACAGCTTCTCTACTTCCTCCAGCCAAACTTCCAGGCCTAATAAAAGACACTAATATCTCTATTTACAAATCCTCCCTACACAGTTTGTCAACCAGAAGGTAGAAAAGATCCACCAGAGGTAGATCCCCAGAGCTCCCTTCCAAATGCTAACATTCTATGATTCTACAAAAGGATTAAGCCAATTACGTATCTGCACGGCGACATGTCACCTCTAATTAGAGCCCTGCACGTTTCCAAGACATGGAGAGAGCTCACGCTGGGCCCCGGCGACAGGGCTTTGAGGAAACAGGAGCTGACATGAACTGTGATGTCTTGGGGGATCCACGGGGATGCCACACAGAGAGAGGAGATCTGCATTTCCACCACAGCAGACAGGGCAACTTTCCGAACGATCGGGGAGGGCTGGGAGGCACTGGAAGTGCGCAGCGTACTTCCTGCAGGGAGTTTATTCTTTGGACAATAAAAGCAGGGAGAGGAGCGACTCAGCCAGGTTCCGGGCAGGCGGCCTTCGGTGAGAGCGGGCCGGCAGCACCCCAGCAGCACCCATCGCTGGGGAGGTCACCGCAGTTCAGAACTCGTCAACCGCTCTTTGGCTCAAGCCAAAACCAGGCTGGCGGAGGACAGCGGGTGCGAGCAGACCTCAGCCAGGGCAGGACGACAAGCTGGTCGTGCCCCACACAGACAAAGCGCACAGTGACACGCGAGCCGCTCCGGGGAGAAACCGCCTCTGTTCTCACAGCAGCTCCTTCCTCATCTTGATCACCAGCAACTCGGCGATCGGAAATCCGTCTCCGCGGTGCAGCAGGTCTACCGGCGGGAATAACAGCCCTGTTTGGCCACACGTGACGGAAGCCTTGCACCAGAAGTCACACTTGGCATCACGGAACACTGCCAAGCCGGGAACGTTAAGATCTGTCTTTGGGGGATTCCCCTCAGCTATCACCATCGCAGCCCACCTACCCCCGAACGCGCCAGGAGCGTTTCGACGCCCCCACTGGTGCTGCCTTGTCTTGAGCCGGGCTGGGGGCTCTGGGCACCACTAACCCCCCCCATCGCCTGCCCTCAGGCAGAGCTACGGACCCCCGAAATCTCACCAGAAGTGGGTACGTGATGCTACAATTGAAAAGCAGTATTAAATGGCTGGCAAAAACGCCAAGAGTTAAGTAAAGGCTTAAGACCTCTTACCGCAGAGGGTATCTCTAGAGAGCTATCGTAGCGACGACATTAGCAGCAATTAGTCTGACAAGTCCTCCAACAAGTACTTACGATTCCAGTGCTGTGAGAAGTGGATCAGGCTCAGGTATGTCCTGGAGTTGATTGCTCTGGTCTCTGCTCAATCTGATGATATCACACAGGGTCTGGGAAGCGTTTGATTGCCTCTGTAAACAAGGACATAGGACATTTCAGTGCTAACATCTCAACCTGGCTCATTCCAGCTGCCAGAGAAAATTCTACCCAGCTGGGAATGCAAGAAACTGAAGAAAACAATTTTTCAGAACAAGTGCTACCATGCTTTAGATTATTCATCTGCCAAATGTAACACTGACGCCAATTATTAAAAGCATTAACACATTTTCAAATCAAAGGGGAGGTCTTCCTGAACGTCACAATTAAATGAAGCTAAAGGGTTCAGAAAGCGACGATTCTTTATCTTCCCGACAACGTTCAAATTCCAAAACCAAGTATTTCATTCTTACTTCTCACTACTCAGAAGCTTCTGCATGAAGAAAAAGAAATGTCTTGATAAAACCCTTTACAATTGAATCACTATGTATTAAAAGGCTCTGAAGTACTACTTTGATAAATTAATCGTCTCGTTCTGGCTATCAATCAAAGCCTCTCTGGAGCTAGTGCATGTGTAAGATCTCACACTGCAATTTAGCGCTCACCCAGAAGACAGCCTGGCTGCAGGCATGCAAATCAGCACGCTACTTCCCAGTTCTCCCAGAAAGGGCAGCTTTGCTGGGATGGGATGAGGGAGTCAGGCTGTCGGCATTAACACCACACCAGAAGAATCCTGCGCCACCCCGTTCGCTCGGCTGCTGGCAGGGTCTGCCCACCTCAGCCAAAGCCGGAGATCAGCGTCCTTCCTCCTCCTCCTCCTCCTGCTCAGCACCGGGGATGGCAGTCAACGCCCAGATGGGAAATAATAGTGTAGGAAACCCAAATCCAGACCCAGAGCTCCTGGCTCCCACGTTTTGTAAAAATTATTGAAATGAAAGGAAAAAAAAAAGTTGGGGAGGGGGGAAGAGAGCACTTGACTCATGTAATTGAATACTCGGCAGTCTTTCTCATGGGCTCAGGGCACTGCACCTTGCAGACGGTGTAACAGAGCACCTACTTACTTGTGGTCTAAAAAGAATTGAAAGTTACAGCAAACTGGTTAATTTGAAGAGTTTTTCAACAGCCTGTTTCAAATAGCAGGCTCCTACTTAAAACCAAGTTAGTTACCACCGGCTGTAGATACTGAGAAAAACCGATGAGGCAGGGGAATGAACTAAGAAACTGGTAGTAAAATAATTCAAAATACAGCAAAACATTTTGGTATTGAGCTTGGCTACCAGAGGATGGGATGTCCATCCAGAGAGATTCTCTCCTTGCAGAAGTCACCTGGGCATTATCGAAGAGACGAGAGATTCTTCCGGACCATACAGGACCCACCACCCCTAGACAAAACTCAGTCTTGTCATACTCACGTCCTCATCCTGGCTTGAATGGATCAGTTCCACGAGCCGCTGAATAATCTTTGCCTCATTGAGCCACTGGAGGGAAAGGCAGGGGAAAAGAAAATCCTTGGTTGGTATCAGAGAATTCAAACCAACAGGATCTTCACGAAGCTTTGCACAACACAGGCTTTTCAGGAAGGGTTTTTCAGCCTTTTCCTTCTATCCCATAACCAAAGCCACGGGCAATATGCAAAGTCCCCAGGGCACAGGGAGAGACGCATTCTCATTTGCATCAGTACGTACACCCGCCCCTGGAACGAAAAACCTAAATACCTTTGGAAAACGTGGAACAGATCAGTCACAAACACATCTGAAGCAGCATCAGTATAATTATCAACATGGTCTTCTCCTACCATCTCCTATTCTTACAGTCTCACCGCTGTTTACACCAAATAATTTCTCAGGCTTTGAGATGACCCAACAAGACTGCGATGACACCTCATCCCCTTGCTCTGTGCCACCTTCCCTAGCGCAGGCTGTCACTTCATCTCCCCTTCCTGCCCACACGCAGACCAAGAACGCCATCTGCAAATCCTGCCTTCCAGCCTCTCCCTTCCCAGCCTCACCGCAAGCTCAACGGCTCATTTCCACCCAACCATTTGCCCTTGAACTTCTACCGTCTTCATCCCGGGCAAACGGCTGGATGTCTAACACCAACCAATCAAAGTCACGTCTAACATCTCAGCAGTCAAACTAATGCATTCCCAGTTGCTTTGAAACGACTGACCAAACATTAAGGAAAAGGAAAAAGACTTTGGAGGTTTCTGCAATGGTACAACGTTCCACCACTCTTCAGATGAGTCATGGAGAAAACGAAGTCTCCTGTCTCCCACTTCTTTATACAGCTCGATGCAGATCTTCCCCCCCCGAACGCTCATTTTTCTGCTCTCTCGTCACATGGTTTCCCCCGTAATCCTTACGTTGACTCCTTACCCGCTTTCCTCTTATTATCAGGTTATTAACTTCCTACAGATCCCATCATCCTGTCCTCTACGATCCCATCTTGAGTGTGATACTTGTCTGACTTAAACAAAAATTCCAGATCACCATTTTTAGTGACTTTTCCCATGAATAACACTGCTCTTTTCCTATTAAGTCTGAAATGTCTGACTTTGTCTCCTTTCTGGTGTCCCCTATTATTGGAAAAATACTAATGCTGCCCAAAAATCTACCCAGCACACAGCTGGGAAACCAACTATTTCATTCAAGACCATGTTTTCAGGTGTGACTTGTGTACTTTTTTCTTCCCAACATCCAGGTCACCCAAAAGTTCAAAAAAATGGGCTCCCAGGACATTTTTCCTCACCAGTCTCCCGACCAACCCATCTCTTCAGATTCTTCCACTGGTTTCTAGTTTCCCAGCATGAACATTAAACTCCTGACCCGTCTTCTCCAGACCAGCACAGCATTGTGGATCCCTGCTCTGTCTCAGTACATCAGGCTGCCCATCTTCATCCCACTAACAAAGCAACCGCCCGTTCCCTCTTGGATCACCTATTCTACAAGCACCTTTTCCATCTCCCTGTGCCTGGGTACGACTACCGAAACCCTTCTTTCAAATCCCAAGACTCCGTCTTCTGACGACAGCTCAGGTAGCTGTCATTTACCAAAACAGCTTCCTCAAGATTAATGAAATTCTCCTCATTTGTACTTCCTAAAAACCAGCTGCTCAGATCCATGGGTGATGCCTACTGGTGGCTGGGTGACGATGAAACGCCCACCTCTCCTCTCCCTTTCTCCACGCTGTATTTCCCGGTTTCATTTTGCACCACCGGTTACACCCCCGTGGCTGACGGCACCGTGACCATGAGCCACGTTTTGGCCACGACCTCTGGGTAGTCCCACAGTATTAACATATCGCGTAACTTCAATACAAAAAAAATTCCATCTTTTTTACCTGCAAGTTCCCTTTCTTCAACAGATAAGCTCAATGGCCATGGCACAGTGGGTATTTCAGCCCGTTTGTTGCTTCGTGCAGAACCCACCTGCCACCCCGTGTCAGCAGAGGAGTTTTTACCCATGGAAGTGCCACCCACCCTCACGACTTCCACAGCCCCGCAGAAAACTCCTGATCAACACTCCTGCCTTAAATGCATTCCCTTTCCCTTGTAGAGCACAGCAAGTTAAATCCCAGCCCCGCGCTACAGTTCTGCCTTTATTCCGTCCCAACACCCCCCCCAGGCCCCAGCGCCGGCTGCCCGGAGCATTCAGAACGGGATTAGCAGCTTTGCTCTTTTTGCCCTAATAACGGGCTCGGAGGAGCTGGACGGCCACCGAGGGAAGTACTGACGGGAGAGAAGCCTGATCCTTCAGCCGAACAAAGGAATCGCTGTTCCCGGGAACTGGGGGACACAGCAAGTGAAATTCAAAAGAAAAAAAACCCAACTGAAATAATCTGTTCAGATCAGAAGAGCAATAACCAAGATTTGGTGAAGGACAAAGCACCTTGTGAACCCGGAAGAGACCAGTTCCTCTGTCTGGAGGCTGCTGCTGACAAGGTGCACTCTGACGTTCCCAAGAACGGGAATATGCTGGAATTGACTCCTCCAACGGAAGCAATGACGCTGCAGGACTTACCTGCACGGTGCGAAGCACAACGTGCTGGTCGCCCGCAGCATCTCCCTGCTGACTCTCCCCAAACACGAACCCAACGACCACGCGCCACCCGGCAGCGTGTTCCCCCTCACCGAGGCAGGAGGCGCTTGTCAGGAACCCGCAGCCAGAAACTCCCAGAGCTGTGCGAGCCGAGTTACGCGCAGGAAGGGGAAGTGGGGAAGACGCGGGGCCGGGGAGCCGGAGGCGGTTGATGCGGCAGCTGTTTGTTGTCTGCAAACAAACCCGGCTCCTCTTCGCCGCCTCCTGACAAGGGCGCGTGGGGCTCCTGCCCAACTGCTGCCGGGGAGCACCTGCATCCCGTACGCTCGGGCACCACAGAACCAGCGGGACATGGCAAACTGGTCCCGGCAAAGTGGGACGTGGCAGTTAACGAGGCCGTGGGCACGGACGGGGGTGTGGAGGTGCTGCTCGAGGCCGCACGGGACTGGGAGAACTGGGTGGCCTCAGTGGGAACGTGCAAGAGGGCACCGTCCCCACCACCAGCTGGGGCCACCCGATGCGGCACGAGGGGCTCCCGAGGGAGGGCATGGTCGGCCGTGCCGCAGGGGGTGCCTCAGGGAAGATGACAGCCCTCACCCGCCGGAGTCGCACTCCCATCACGGCACTGCGCTGCCAGGGGATGGGAGCAATGGGGGCAGGAGAGGAGAAAATGTCGTGTTGGGTTCCAGATGAACAGAACTTCAACAGGGTTTTTCTGCAGAGACCATGGAAACAGTCAGGGTTTCCTGGACCCTAATTTTGCACGGAAGGAGGAATAGCCAGAGACCTCACAGGAATTAGAGGATGGAGCCTCCCAAATGGGGAGTGGCTGGAAGCTGGCAGCATGAGAAACGCTCTTTCGCCACCAGGAGATGTGCACTTGCAGAACAGGCGTAATGGCTCAGTGGCAACAGGTGAGGAGGAAGAGGTTTCCTCAAGGGAGTTGTCAGAGTCACCGGAGCCCAAAACTCGCCAACGGAAGAGGAAGCGGCCGATGAGCGTGGCTGGAGACTCCCTTCCGCAGGGAACCCAGACCTGCTCACCCGCCAGACCGGCTGTTCCCACACGTACGCCGCCTGCCAACGGCTCACACCGCCCGGTGCCTGGGGAGGCTCCAAGGCTCATCCAGCCCTTGGACGACCACTCCTTCCTCCACGGGTGCACCGACACCACTGCCAAGGGACACCCCAGGCGTATCACGAGTGACTACAGGGCGCCGCTAGGGCGAAGCCCTGGCTCAGCCCCTGTGCTGCCCGTCACGTCCTTTGCCAGGTTCAACTCTGGCTGAGCTTCGGCTTTCCCAACACCGCCCCGCCTGCCGGGCAGCCTCTCCCCACCGCTCCCGGGTGCTCCGTCCCCGCTCCACCACCTCCACGCCGCCTGCGTGAGTGTGAGCTCGGGCAGCAGAGCCCTGCGCACCCACGCGGACCTCCTCCCTTCCCTGCTTGCCTTTCCGCACCTCGGGATGGACCATTCTGTCCAATTACCAGCTCCTGCCCTTCCATGGAGGAATCTTTGAGGTCTCGCAGAGTCAATACTTAAGAAAGTTTGTTATATTAGGAGCTCAACAAAACAAGTTTTCTCGAACCTGCTGAAAAAACACCTAATAACAGCGTGATTTTGGCTTGGCTATTCCTCATCAGCCACAGTAAAAGGAAGTTTGTCCTTTGTTATTTAAGATGGCAGTCAACAGGGACTCTGCAGCAACCAACAGACCGAGCTGCCTCATCTTTCAAGGATCACGTCACCAACGGTCACTTCACTGAGGCGCTGGCACGAAACACTCCTCAGCTGAGGACTGGTCTTGCATTAGGACAATTTTTGTACAGGAGGAAGATCTCTGCGCTAGCCTCATCTAGCCCTGGAGCTACCGTTTCTCTAGGGGGGACAGCACAAAGAATCGCCCTTTTTCCTCTTCTCGTCTGTTAACTGTGGAAGCAACAGGGAAAAGCAAGGCAACGTGCAGCAGGGTTTTCTCTGTGCTACGATCACGACTCGTGTCACACTGACCAAAAGGCCACCTGGCTCCACCAGGCAGTGCGAACCCGCAGATCAGTTCAAGCTCAGGGTCCTGAGCTCGCGAGGGGTTTCTGGAGAAGCCATGGTCCACACCTGGGTGCTCCTCACCACCACCCAGGGAGAAGAGATGGATCCAGCCAGGAGAAACTGCATTTCTCGCCAGGGTAACGGGGATCACAGTCTCCCAACTACCAAGGAAACCATCGGGTACGGCGAAGGGGGTAACCCACTCCGCAACCCAGCGGTGGGGTGTTGTGGGGAGATCCCAGTGACTCGCTGTGCTCCAGCTGAGCCAGAGTGGGATTCTCTCCTTCAGACCTGAACCAGGAACACGGGCCAATTCTTCTCAGTGAAGACTACCCAACAGAAGCTGCACTTTGTCACTGAGGCAAGCAGGAGAAGATGAAGTGCCAAAGAGATAGCCAGACCAACTGCACCTGCTTCACATAAATTCCCAGTACATGCCGGCAAAATCAGACACGGAGTTGTCCCACAGAGGTCGTGCCTCTTTGCATTGTTCTAGGTAAGATTTTATACTGGTGACATGCAGAGGACAGAATTCTTTGATGCTACTTATCCGTCCCGATATTAGAAATGCTTCAAGAAGTAACCCATATCTGAGCCTTCTTGCTGCACAAGAATTAAATTATTTAAAGTCAATATTATTTCTTTCACAAATCCGCAGAGACGTTTCAGGATCAAATGACACCGATCAAAGAGAATACGCTGTCATCCATGTGCACCATGTCAGAGTCGTTCAAGGATATCAAAATGTACGTGCCTGAAAGACAAGCCTGCTGAAGGACCTCCTTAGAGGCTTCTGAGGAAGAGCCTTCTAGTATTTTCAGTTGCGAGAGTCCTGAAACAGGGAGGAGACAGGGCCGGAAAGACGCGATGTAGGCAACGGATTATTTCACTTCCATCGCACCTGCCCATGGGCTGCTGAATTTGGAGGCTTCCTTGGACAGTGGGGCTTCTGTCCCGCTCCGGACAGAAGCATGCAGGAACAGCATGCGCCAGCAAGGTTTCTTCCCAATGGCACAGCTCTCCAAAACAACAAAACCCGAGCTACACGAACAAAGCATTAGTAAAGCATGAAGGAAATGGATAAAGATTTATCATATTTTCATGTTAACTGTATGCCCTCACTTACAGATCAAGGAAGAGAAAGGACAGAAGTACCACAAAGCGTAGTTCTACAGTTTAAGAACACATGAAGTGGTACAGCCACCTTCTTTCTGCTCATACTCATCCACTTGTCTCTGCTCCTTTCTCCTCCTTTATTGCACAAGTCCATGCAAAAGAAAAATAAAAAATAATCAAAAACAAATCAAGGAATTGAGCTGGCTGAGAACAACCCTGGCAAAAAATACAACTAAACGAGAGGTCTTTTCAGTTGGCTCAAGTCCCTTGTCCATGTCACCTTACAGCCACACGAACGCGTCAGCTGGCAAAGACCCAAGAGGAGGTGGGCAGGCGGAAGGAGCAGCAAGACGCTGGAAAAGCAGGACTGTCTCTTTCCGTGGCAACGCCAAGTTGGCGCTCGCGGAGCTGCTGGCCTGGCTGCCCTTGGCACTGGAAGGCAAATGACAGCACCAGGACAGCGAGAACCTCCACGCTGGCTACCATCATCTGGGCCAGGTGTGCACGGAGCTACTTCAAGCACACACTTGAGAAGGTCGGTTCAGCAGAGGACAGAGCAGAGGAGGGAGCCACCAGCTCTGTCCAGCTGCCATGGCCTAGGGAGCTCTAAAATGGAAGGCCAGAGAATCAGACTCCCGTGCAATTATCAGGGAGTCTCCAACTTACCGAGTCAAAGCGACAATGTGGACGTAAAATCCACAGGGAGAGGTGCCGTGGGACTCACAATGCGAAATATCCTTTTGTTTAACTGAACACTTAAGACATCGCCTTCAGAAATCTGACGCTGTAAAGCGCCACCTTTCCAGGCAGCAAGAAACACGTAACGAACCAACGGAAGCGCAGAGAAGGATCTTGCCGGCACAGCAACGTCAAGTGGAAGAGTGGTCTTTTCACAGCCCTACGTGATGCACCCTCCTCGGTGGCAGCACTTTCTAGTGAAAAACGCTGCTTCTCAAACTCTACTTGGACAGCTACATTTTTAGCTTTTGCCAAGTCACGCAAACACAAAGGAGAAGGCATCTTGCTGCTCAGGTGACACTCCGTTCTGCTTGGGAAGTAGCTGGAGCGTAGCCCGGAGACCCTGATGTACCTCCTCAGGTACCGTCCGGTAGCAGAGTACACCAACACTAGGGAAACCTTAAACCCCTGAGGTTAATTGTTAATTGCAGAACGACTGACAAACAGCTAGCCACAAACCTACGCACAGAATGTCCACCCAAAACACGAGTACTGCGGGGAGGACGGCACTTACGACACACCGCAAACGTACAGCGCGGCCGGTGAAGGGCGTCTGGTTCCACACAGGGACAGAGCAACCAGCCTCTGGGGAGCGTTTAACCCAAGATGACAACACATAGGAGCTTGTAAGACACAGTAATACGGAAGAAGTTAATTAAACGCACACAAATTAACAAATGCAGATCAGGTCCAGATCACGGGGCAGGCGGACTCCGCTGCTGTTCGACACGGGGTGCCACAGCCTTCGGTCACCATCCAATACACCGGGCGACCGACCACGTTCTCCGGAACATCAGCAGTTAGGAGGGGAGAGGAGTGGCTGAACAGGCGAGAACCTGGGAATATCAGCCCAGCGCAGCTGTATGAGCTCCTGAAAAATCAGTAACAGCTCTTTTCCCCTTGCTCATCTCCGGGATGCCCAGCGTCCCAGAGAGAGATGACGACTGCTTCGAGACAGCAAACGATTCGCAACCGTTCTAGCTACCAGCTGACAGGCATTTTTTTCCCGATGCGATGACAAGCTAAAGCACTCCACGAAGCTTTGTATTTCTAACACCTACCAAAAATCAAGACTGCAAAATAGCTTTTCTGGAGACTTAAGTTTCTGAATATGTTGCCAAAACTGTCGATAAGTGGCTTCTCTAAACATTCAATCCCAATATTGCTACTAGTTTCTGTTCTGCTGAGAAGAAGTCCTTAAGCCATCAGATTTTTAAAAGCTTGGGGATAATACTTACATGAAGACTAGCTGGAAAAAACCCCACTTATGGAGCGCCTCCAGCGCCACGTGGTGTCTTCAGTTGGGGTTTTTTGGGTTTTTTTGACTGTGTGAAATCTTTAACAGGTGGAATTAACCTGATAGATGGGATTAAAATACACCCCATCCAGATCTGCCTGTTTACGGATGGTTAATATTTGGAAGCCTGGATATTTGGAAGTTTCCTGGATGAAAGCCATCCATCCAGGAGAAACACTACTAAGTTAAAATGCCGTTTTACCATCAGAAGAAATAAATAATTGCATTTATCTTGGTAATGGCATTACGCCGCACTATTGCAATGTCCGTCCCGCACTGGTGAACCCAGCCTGGCCCCAGTGCCCTGACGGGTCCCACCAGTGCCAAGCAGAGGGGAGCAACCCCTGCGCTCGCCCCTCGCCCCATCACCGCCCACGGCAGAGCTGGGCCTTTGCCGCAAAGGCGCTTTCTCGTCCACCGGCTCCTCCATCACCAGTACGTTCCACCAGTCCCCCTCTTGGAGGCCTTTTCCTCCCAGCTCCTCCCTTGGCGTTACCCTTTGAGGCTGAACCAACCCAACTGCTCACTTCCCGGCCAAAAAATGAAGACGTCCCTTCGTGGGTCCACCCAGGTCTGTACGGATGGATTTGTGCCTGGATTTCTTGCCCGCTCCGTAGCAGCGTGCGTGCTGCCCGGTGCGCTGCGAGGGGGAACGGAGCGACGGTCACCACCCTCCCGCGTCTCTGCAAAGAACATTCCCCAACTCAGCTCAGCCACAGGGTGGGCAGCGCTCCGGACGCAGACACCTCAGGCAGCAGAGCCTGCCAAACGTGCCGATCCCGCCGTGGGCTTCAGGGACTCCGGCACAGTTTCCATACGGCTCACCGCTCCTCTGCTTTACTCAGAGGGAGCTAAAGCACTTTTTTCCCCTCCAGTCCTGCAGATGTGCTCACTAAAGGGTGGCTGAGGCAGGCGCACCCACACTGGGCTACGAAGGGAGAAAAACTCGTCCTACGCGGACAGCAAACGAAGCGTCCCAATGGGGTATTTTACCAGGCTGCCTATTAAAGAGGAAGGGGAAGGAGGAGGCACGAGGTACCATCTCCCAAAATCACACACGTGGCGAGGCACTAAACACATTACTGTCCCCAGTGATCCGTCTGAAATTCTGAGCGCTGGGAAAGATTACAAGTTTCCTTTGTCAAAGCTCTACAGCACAAACAGCCGGAGTAACTAGTGGTTGCCACATGGGAAAACGAGTTGAAAAGCCTTTACAGCCAGTGACCCGACAGGCTTGCTCGGCCCTGCAAGCACAAACAGGCTGAAGTACCCAAAGTAACCGACCCGCAGACTCGAGCGCTAAGAAAAGTACTTTTCAGGAGAGTGGATCCCCTCTCACAATACATGACAAAAAGAATCCTGTTTCTTTGAGATACAAACAAACAAACCCCCTTGTTCCCAATCTCGTAAAGAATAAAAAAGTAGTGGATTCTCACATTCAGCACTTCCTGGCGTAGAGTCGCAGGCTCCACACAGCTGATCAGACGAAGCAGGAGGTCCATCATCGCTGATGTATCTATATGCTTTAGCACCAGGCTAATAAATTTGTCTTTTTTCCTTAAAAATGCAATCACCTAAAAGCAAAAGCGTCATCATCAGTTGCCAGTACAACATACGGACACGGCACACAGAGCTTCTACACTTACATCTTCTCGTCTCAATCAACCGGTCGTGATGCAACACGGCTACTAGGCTGAGAAATTCTCCAGCGAGCGAGAGCAGAGGGTAACGTCCTCCTTGCAAGGCCGTACTCAAGCAAATCTCTCTAGCTATGGTTTCTTTCCTCTATGCCACAAAGAAACCCAAGCCCACAGAGACAGGAGTGTCAAGAAGCTGGTGAAGCTGGCGAATTTTTCCTTCCACTAAGGCTCTCTAACAGCCTCCGTTTAAAAAATCCAGTTTGAATTGGAACAGATGTTTTCCTAAACCACTGTTCAGCTCTTGCTCCCAGCACCCCTTTTACAGGCGTGCGACTGAGGCGCTGTTTGTGTAACGAGATGATTCTGGGTGAGGAGCAAAGGACGCCTGTATATGCTGTCGTATAAAAGCCAAAGCTTTCGCTGTGGCACAGGAATATCCCAGCTCCTGCAGATCTGCCACCAAAACTACCCAGGGTGTCTAAACGAGCCGGCATCTCCCTCAACTGAGGAAGCCCAAAGAACTTTTCGGAGCGTAAATTTCAACGCCAGCCTTAAAGAGCACAGCGAGCTGTTTTTCCACTCTAGTACAATGCGATCACGAGGACAGCGATGCTACCGCCATACAACACACACACCGTTAGCGAACTGATTCGTGCTTACGCAGCAGGACAAATCTAATCACTACCTGTTCCGTTTTTCTTGCAATGAGATTCCCAATAGTCTTACTGAAGAAACTGGCAAGCAAAGGGTTCAGAGGAGGCTCGTGATCCAAGAAGTCATAGAGGATATTCAGCAGGGTTTCGTCCCCTCCGAGCTTGTCGTTGATCTGCGGCACGTCCGAGGTGAGCAGTTCGCAGGCCGTGTTGGGGTACCTGCAGGGACAGAACCAGAGCGACTGAGGGTGAAATGAAAACTCTCAAGAAAATCTTCCCTTGTTAAAGTTATAAAGAGAAGGAGCATCAGCCTTCCTGGAGCCAGGGGGAGAAAGCAAACCACCCCAGGAGCAGGGGTCACCTGCGCTAATGGCACCTTCGAGGGAACCACTCTTCCCTGCAGCACATCAGGTGGGTTTTGAACCACTGAATTAATTACGCATCTCAGCTGCCTTCACACTGCAGTCAGTTCCGATTTTCAAAAGCCCTGCTTAATCAGTTTCAATACACTTACAATCTCTTAAAACCTTTTACCATAAATCTATTTGCACAACTGAAATTAACCCCAACACTGAAGGCTGAGTTGAAGAACGCATAGTTTAGCAGGTTTCTGAAAAATTATTCATTCCACTATTGCTGCTGAATTAAAAATGAGCATCACTTTTTCTTTTTTTTTTTAATCAAGAGTACTAGAATTTAGAAACAGAACATCAGATCTAACATAAAACCCCTAACAAATGAGCATACACTAGGTACAAGAGCAAGCAATTCACAGCCAACCTTCCGAGTTTCCATTTTTCAGCAATGTCTACGAGCTTCTGTAAAATTAACTTGTCTTTCAGGAAATATTACTGTGCCTGTTTTAGATCATTTTGCTCACTTTAAACAGAATATGAAATTATATTTGACAGCTAACAAAATCCTATTTTTCCCGACCTTGTTTAGTGCTCTTCCAGGTAGTGCTTTTAGAAATACACCACATTTATGATCAGAAAAGGTAATAACGTGTTTATAATTAATATTATGTTTACAATTAGACAAAGTCTCAAATATCAAAGTGCATCCATACAAAGCAGCAAGATAAAGTCAACACAAAACCCCACTTCTTGGGGACTGTCAGTTTTGCTAAAAGACTACGTTTCTCCGGGTTGAGCTTCTACATGGCACCGTTCTGCGAACCGCCGCGGAGTCGCTCGCTCCGATGCTCACGCGCCGGAGGACCGGAGCGGGGCTGGCAGGCTGTCCTCCACGCACGCTTCCACACTGACAGTTACCTAACTGGTTTGGAGGGGTTTTAAAACCTCATGTCAGCATTTCAGTCAGACTAGTGTCTTAATTCCATACTCCAGCTACCGTCCCTCGATGAAAAGGGCGAAGAGAACTCCTTCGAAAAAGACCTCTCCCCATCCCGTGAGGTTACTGTGATCAGAGACAGCAGCTCGCTAGTGCTCTGAAATCCAACCTGGTGCTGTTTTCACCGTTTCAGCGATACATACGATCCTAGAGCCAAAAGGCAGCTGGACTTTATTTTTAAATCACGATTTGTTCTTCTGCCACTAACTGTGCAAAGACTCCGACAGGGCGCGCTCGGCCGGCGCGGCGGTTCGAAGCACAAGGCAGCGATTCTGAACACCAAACTCCCCGCTGAGCGCCAGGTCCCGCCCAGGCTTCCCAAAGTACTTCCCACTTGTTATCAAGTGATGCAGGTTAAAAACAAACCCCATCCTTTACAGGTTGAGCTTTTTCTCTCTGTAAGCAGAGCCAGTTACCTCCCCCCCCCAAAAAAAAAAGGCAAAAAGAAAATACGCTTTGTACTCAAAAGGCGGCCAACTGAATTAATATTAAACACCCTAGGGACCAGTCTTGCTACAAACACACGTTCATTCCGTTAAGAGCCGAATTCACCATCCAAACACAAATCGTGTCATTCCACAGGACACAAACCCAACAGATTTCCCACTTCTAACAGCTACGCAAGGTTCACCGCTTTTTGTAACTTTAGACGCCCAGCGAGTCCGAGACCAAGGTGGACCACTCCTTCTACAACACGAAGGGAACACCTTCACCCTCATGGAACGGTTGAGCTGAAACAACAGCATTTCAACGCGCAGCAAGAATTTTTTCCAGCCTTAATGTGAAAGGAAGGAGCCCAGGCAGCAGCGCGCGGCGGCCGTGACTGGGGGCCTCTCCCACCTTTGCAGTAAGTCCAGAATCTGGGTTGCAGCATTTCCCTGTTTGGGTTTTTTCCTCTCAGCCAAAATCAGTTTGATTTCTGCTCTGAACCTCACTGCCAGAAAATCAAGCGGAAATCTTAACAGCACCTCCCGAATTTGAAATGGGACCCTGTGATCCCCTCCTTCCCACGCAGGGCGCTCCGCAGCTCCGGCAATGCTCAATAAGCTACTTGAGCACCTCTCAGGAGGAACTGGGGAATTACTGCAGGGCACTGGAAATTTCAGCTCAGCTCTTGGGAGTGGTAACACAGACTCACGGATTGCCAGAAATTTCACCAAAGGAACAGACAGGAAAAATACTCTGTCANTCCATGATTCTATGATAAAGAAATTGCCAGGACCTGGAATTTCTGGGAAAGGACGATCCTTTCTCAGAAAGGGAAAGGATCTGGGAAAGGACGATCTGTCGTTTGATCGCAGGCGGCTGTTCTTGGGTCGTGCAGCTCTTCCCAGAGACCTGCAGCTCTCTCCCGCTGACCGTCCACCTGCCTGTTCTTCCCGTGGCTTTGCCTCAGCCGTACCCAGGAGTTACGTGCACGTGGCTTCCATCCCAGTGCCGCGGCTTAGCTGGCAGGATGCTCTGCTGGCCCTTGGCTCTTTTCCATTCATACCTCAAGGTGGAGCTTCCTTTCACGGGCATCGCTCTACGCCCACCTTTACCCTGATCATCGTTACTGGTTTGGTTTTGTTATATTCACTGAATAGAATTTTTATTTTGGAATAAATTCCACACCTTGACCTTGACAATTTAAGCCTTACCTGACTCGCCACAGTTCCATTTGGTTCTCAACAAGGAAAATACTTCTTGCGCTGGCAGTACGCAAGGGGCGACAGCGAGAGCTGAAGGAGAGCAATACCCGCTCCGGTACGCACAGGGAATTCCCTGTGGAGCCCTGCGCTTTCCATCGTGAACACGCACCCTCCCTGTCCACTGAGCGTTTCCAGCACGCCACCCCCGAGGATTCCAGCACCTTCCCCGGGATGTAACAGCTAACGCGGAGCCCGTCAACGCGCTGGTGCAACTCGGGCCGTCGGTCACTGCAGTCAGCTGCCTGGCCATGTAACATCGCAGAACCTTTCCACCTGTTCACTAACCTAATTAATTGTGCATTGCCATCCTTCTACATTTGTAATTCAGCTCCCCTCTTTATTTCCTGTGTGAATATATCAAACAGCCCAGGATTCAGTAGTGCAAAAGCAGAAAGCCAGAACTGGCCGTTCTTCCCTCATCTGTATTTGCTTTCTGCAGAGTCACTAACTGACGACAGGACCCTTCTCTGTTATCCCATGCAGTTTGTTTTCAGCACCTTTGATAAGGGACCTCATCTCTCCAGGGCTGTACTTACGCCACGTTTATCCATGTGTTTCCCTGACGCCATCAAAGCCAGCTCCTGACCTGACACCCGAGGTCCCTGTACAATAGCAGGACGGGGGGTGGCAGAGCGCCTGCATTCCCAGAGCCGTCTGTGAATCCTGACGCCGCACCAGGAATTCTGCAACCTGCACAACGCAGACGCCGGATTTATTGGCTCACGGACCCTTCTTAAGGTGTCTTTTGCCACTTCCATCTGACTGGTTTCACTGGCTCACCAGGTGAGCACTTTCATATTTGGATTCCTTTAAATCGCTCGGGTGAATACCAGCCGCTCCCAGCTGATTTTGTGCTGCAGACGCTCCCGTTTGAGACAGTTTCTCAGCCTATTCCTCTGTAAGGAAAAGCACCGCTTGGGAATCTCCCGAGAAGTCTCCGAGGGGAGCACTAACACAGCCAATTTCATTAGATTCTCTGCTATGGTCCTACCTTCCTTTTTTTACGCTTGGATCCCCCACTCACCCTACACATTCTCGGAGAGGTTTCCTAATTTTGGTGAGTTTAGAGTATTAGTGGTTTTGCCTTTAGCAAACTGCTTCTCAAAACCCCTTCAGCCGGTCTCCCAGATTAACCAGCCACAATATCCTTTTTCCATAGTTGGACACAACTTCCCCTTTGTGAGGATGTACTTTCACCTGCAATGGGTTATTTCCTTTTAACCAAGCCGGTTTTCTACATTAAGGATGTTTTAAAAAAATCTTTGTAATACGAGCTCTGCGTTTACCATGAGCCACTAAAACGTTTCCAGGCCAGCTGTGAGCTTTTTACCCCTCACAGACCCATGTACTTCCTAACGAGCCACCTCATATTTATGTAGTTCCATTCCTAAAAGTTAGAAAAACAAACCCCAGCCCACGATAATGCTGTTTATGTCTTTTTTGCTCCTAGGAGGATGTTAAATCCGAGTACATTACTGTTACTATTACTAAGTGATTTTACAACAGTTCCGTTTCTTAGAGCCCCCAAGGGTATATGAAGAGTTATTTCTCCTTTTTCTGGCTCATTGCTCCATGCGAAAGGCATTCACGATTCCTAAAAACTCCTGCTCCGTGCCTCCCTGTGATAGACACGCCGTCGGCAGGGGAATAATGAAACCTCTCGTCGTTACAGCACGTTCTGCTCTCGCAGCCTGCACAGTCTCCGAGTCTCTCGTTCACCCCTTCTCCGGGAGAACGGCCTCCCAGCCAGGCAGGCTCCGTCCCGCAACCACCTGAGCTCGTGGCCACCGCGCTGTCCCCCACAGCCCTCTCCAGTGCCACCCTTCCCGTAAGCTGCACTCCCAGCGGGTCTGGGACACCCCAGGATCTCCCCCAGTAAGTTCAACGTAAAGAGAGATCACAGTTCAAATAGCCTGTACGCTTCTTTCATTGCTACAGCTCTTCATCCGGCTGCTTCGTTGCACAGGCTGCACTTAGAGGGGGGTTCCCTGCCTCGTTTTCCTCTTTGCCGTTTCCCTCTGAACTTCACCAACTTCCATCCCACCGACGTTTCGCGAATAAAGCACTCCGATGGTTCCATTTCCACGGCACGCAACGCCCTGAGCTGCATGTCCTTCCAAACCTATCAAGTTTCTCCCCTGTTGCAGATTAAAATCTTTCATAACCTTTTCTGAGGAGCCAAAAATCGGATTCCATTTGGATTTAGACAGAGTCCATTCTTCCTGATTAGCCTTTATTTATTCCAAAAGCTTCCCCAGTTTCTAATGAGCTTAAAGCCTCTCTCCCCTCTCTAGTGCCCCACCGTGCCCTGACTGTGCTTCTCTGCCTGGTTTGCGTGTGGGACTGGAAGCATTTCCCCCAAAAACCACTTGCTGAAGATCAGCTCTGTCTGCCCGGGCAAGCAGGTCACCACGCAGTTCCCGTTGCCATCACAGACCCCTTCTCTCCCTGGCGTCCAACCACGCTCCCACCTCCCGGGCCGCTCGCAGAAGAGGAGGAGGATACAAAGCCATGGTCTGATGAGGAGAGTGGTGAACGAGACTGCGAGCTTCAGGCCTTTCCCACACCAGACTTCTTCCGTCTGGCCAGCCAGGGGGCCGCAGCGCTGGAGACCGACCTCTTCCCACCGGCGGCGACCTTTGTCTGCGCCTCCTTGTCGGCCGACCTGGCCCTGCGCTGCCTAAACACCAGCTGCTTCGAAACCTGAGAAAAAGGCATTTCACAATCCTGCATGCGAAATTCAAGGACGCCTGGGAGTAAACGCTCTGGAACCGAGCTTCCCTCTTCATTTGGGTTTGCATCAATTCTTGAGAAATTTTTGTTTGTGTCCCCCCCGCCACCGTTCCTCATTTCTTAGTCTGGTTACAGCAGGAAAAGGTCTCCACTTCCAGCCTTTGGCACACACGACCAGAGGGACAAACCCTCTTCTGTCGGCAGCCACAAAAGTCTCAGGAAGAACAAGACTTAAAGAACAACACTCAGCCTGGATAACTGAAGGAGCGTCCTGCAGCGAAACGGGCGATGGATGAATTGGTAGTGGAATCCCTCGTCCTCCCCTCCACAGAACGCACCCAGCGTCCAGCAAAGAACCCCACGTCTCGCGCCGTTCCGCACTTTCTCTGCCCACCAAGCCCCGGCACTGCGGGAAGCATCGCCCGTCGCCCCTCTCAGACAGGGGGTGCCACTTGGCTCAGGGCAGCTGGGAAACGACCCACACACCGCCCCGCGCACCGCCACGTCCTCCCAGAGGACACGGGAAAGCCAAAAAGTCCAAAGACCATTGGGCGCCACGTCCCCGGTTTAAGAGTACCTGCCCAAAACCTGCGTTTGCAGGACAACAGTCTAAAACTAATACTCCTGGTTCCTTCTGGTAATTCAGCTTTTCTAGCAGAAGCCTTGCCAAAGCAGCCACGTAATACTCCAGTTATAATGTGTTATAACCCATAATGGATGCAGTTGCCAAGCCACCACCCATCATATCTGTGAAGTCCTGGGAGTCTGGTGAAGTTCCTGCTGACTGGAAAATGGGGAACATAACCCCCATTTTCAAAAAGCGTAAAAAAGCTGACCCTGGGAACTACAGGCGGGTCAGTCTCACCTCTGTGCCTGGCAAGATCATGGCGCAGATCCTCCTGGAAACTCTGCTAAGGCACATGGAAAATAAGGAGGTGATCGGTGGCAGTCAACATGGCTTCACTAGGGGCAAATCATGCCTGACAGATCTGGTGGCCTTCTACAATGAGGTTACAGCGCTGGTGGATAACGGGAGAGCAACTGACATCAGCTACCTGGAGCTGTGCAAGGCATTTGGCACTGTCCCGCGTGACGTCCTGGTCTCTGTCCTGGAGAGACAGGGACTGCACGGATGGACCACTTGGTGGAGAACTGGCTGGATGGTGGCGCTCAAAGAGTTGTGGTCAACAGCTCCGTGTCCAGTGGTGAGCAGGGAGGAGTGGCGTTCCTCAGGGATTGCACTGGGACCAGAGCTGTTTAACGTCTTTCTTGGCAACACGGATGTTGGGACTGAGAGCACCCTCAGCAAGTTTTCTGACAACACCAAGCTGTGTGGAGCAGTGACCACGCTGGAGGGACAGGATGGCATCCAGAGGGACACCTGGACAGTCTGCAGAGGTGGGCCTGTGTCAGCCTCATGAAGTTCAATAAGGCCAAGAGCAAGGTCCTGCATGTGGGTCAGCACAATCCCATGCACAGATCCAGGCTGGTGGGGAATGGCTGGAGCAGCCTTGAGGAGGGGAACTTGGGGGTGCTTGCGTGGGGAAGGGGGAGGGGAAAGCTGCCCATGAGCCGGCACCGTGCGCTGGCACCCAGAACCCCCCCGCCCCCGGGGCTGCATCCCCACAGCGGGGGCAGCAGGGCCGGGGGGGGATTCTGCCCCTCTGCTCTACTCGGGGGAGACCCCCCCTGGAATCCTGGGTCCAGCTCCGGGGGTCCCAACAGCAGGAGGACACGGAGCTGGTGGAGCGGGGCTGGAGGAGGCCCCGGAGATGCTGGGAGGGCTGGAGCCCCTCTGCTGGGAGGATACTGGGAGAGCTGGGGGGATCAGCCGGGAGAAGAGGAGGCTCCGGGGAGACCTAATTGTGGCCTTTTAATATATAAAGGGGGCTTGTAAGAAAGACTGAGGGAGACTTTTCATCAGGGCCTGCAGTGACAGGACAAGGGGCAACAGTTTTAAACTGGAAGGGGCAGGGTTAGACCATCTAAGGCAGAAACGTTTTACGCTGAGGGTGGGGAGCCCCTGGCCGGGGTGTCCCAGAGCAGCTGTGGCTGCCCCATCCCTGGAGGTTCAAGGCCAGGTTGGCCGGGGCTGGGAGCAGCCTGGTGTGGTGGGAGGTGTCCCTGCCCAGGGCAGGGGGTGGCACTGGGTGGCCTTTAAGGTCCCTCCCAACACAAACCATCCTGTGACTCTACAATTCTACAAAGCAGTTCTTGGCATTCCTGGAAATACTCACCTGAACGTAGGCGAGCAGCTGCCTCACCCCAGAGGGGACCGGAACAGCGCTGCCCTTTCTTCAGCGGACTTCAAGCAACAACAGCAATAGCCAACAGCGATCCATTCCCTCGCTGACAAACTTGCCCTTTTTAGTTATTTATATACAGAGCAAGCTTTTCTTTTTACATAAACTTAACAAAGAAAAACAAACTTCGCAAATCCAAAGTGTAAATATTTTTAAGTATACATTTACCTAAAAATGTATAAACACAACTTGCTATGAGAAACAACCACACCGTGAGAAAGGGGCCGTTTCCAGAGCTAGGGCCTCTCCCTGACTAGACGGACACCGAAATCAGCAGGTTCTGCATATGCAGCACACTGAGAATATTACATCTTTTATTCACTGAACAGCTCACTTTCTTCTGTGGGCTTGACTATTCAAAAGTGATCGAGCTCAGAAATTTCTAACCCAGAGCAGAATGCTCTGCTTGCTATTTTGACAAAAATGTACTAAAGGTTCTTTTGAGGAACTGGTTATTTTGCTTGCAAACTTCTGAAGAAAGAGCAAGAGGATTTATTGGGTTTTTTTTCAGATAAACTCAATGTCAAACCATTAAAAATAAAGAAACAAACTTATGAAAATTCACTACAAATAACAAAAGGCTGGGAAATATTTCATGGAATTCAAAAGCCTTTTCCCCAAGACTGAGAAGGCGACATCCATCTCGCACCAGAGCATTTCCAACACCACGATCCCTCATCCAGCTTTCTTTGCGTGGGACAGAACACAAATACCTACTTGAAGCGGACCTTCTCATCCATATCCACCGGGGGCTCATGGGTGATGAGGTTGACCAGCTCCTCCATGCAGTGCTGCTGGCAGAGGAAGTCCAGCAGCTTGCGGTTCTGAGCCTTGCACTCCTGTAAGATGTCATCTTCATCCATCAGCTCGTGAAGTGTCACATCTTCTTTATCCAGCAGCTTGTCCACATGCGATGTCGTGTTCAAATCAAACTTCCAGAACATGTTGATGGGACACAACTAGCTGTAACGCAAAAGAACACAAGTTAATCTTACATCTTCCCTACTTATTGCTCCTTTGTAATTCTGAGCGGAATTCCTGAATATAGCTGCTAGCCAGCTTGTCACAATCGGTTCAATACTGTAAATAAAATTAGTAACGTTTTGCACCAAAAATTAACATGACTTAAGATTACAGCAGCGTGATATCAACAACGGACACAACATATGCCTGAACTAACCACAACTGCCAGCAGGCTGGACTAAACCCAAGAGGATGTTCCTGCACGGAAGCGCGTGGCTGGCCGCAGGCAGGGAGTTCCGCTACTGCACTACACGCAGTCTGCACTGAAGGGTTTGGGGTTTGGCGCGTTATTTGTATTTCAGACAAGCTCATCGCCCACAATTGCCGACAACCAACAACCTATGGCAGCGGAAGCAAGGCCTCCGATGTATACACAACAGCACACGCAGACCATAATTGGAAACTGGAAAAAAACCCACATCCTACTGGACGCAGCGAGCGGTAACATCACCGGCAGAGCTGAACTGCTAATACAGCTTGGGGAATACCAGAGTACGCTATTCATCTCATAAACACCACAGAAGTGTAAAACGGTGAGTGGTCTTTTGTGGGGCGGAAGAGTATATTTTGTTTACTGATAACAGAAACGGGCAAAAGGACGCTACAAATCCAATCCAGAAACAGAAACTGAAGGAACGGCTCCGCTTTCCTACACATTGGATCTCAAGTCCTCATAAACACCTGCTGAAAGGAAACCCTCCTCACCATCACCTTCCCTCACAGCAACTTTCACACGGACAGTTCACATCCTCCCAACTAAACGCAGAAGATTTTGACGCAGTTAGTTCTTCGCAGAAGTAGTAACTGAGATACCACATGTAACAAAAAACGCTGAACTATTAAAGAACAACTTGAGCTGGCGGCGAGTCCCACAAAACCACGGTAAACCCCCTCCCCAGCCAGTGCCCCAGCCGCGTTTCCACCCCCCAAGTCCCCCGGCAGAACGCGGGCATCCCCTGCACGAGCAGGGCTCCCTCTCCCTGCTCACCCCCGCTGACATTCCCTCTCCGCATCCGCCGCATCCCCGGGAGCCTCCGGTGTGTGACCGGACACGTGAGGCTTCACTACTGCCCTGTGTCAGTAAGAATATTCCCCTTCAAACACTCCTGGCTACCTGTGGAGCACCGCAGCTCCTGGTACTCACCCTCACCCCACTCCCACCCCCAACCCTTCCTTTCCTTTCTGTTTTCCTCATTCCTCCCTGCGAGCTCTGTTAATCACATTTTTCCAGCGAGCTTCTCCGATACACTTTGACTTTCGGAACACTCGTTAATTGTATCAAAAGAAGACAGCGCCGAGACTATCCCTAAGAAACTTCTCCAGTGGTTTTCCGCACGCTTAATGTTTTCCCTCGCCATTCTGCCCTTCAGCATCCCACCTCGGCACCCGCTAACTCACCGCGACTCCGCAGCCCTTCACAGCCCTGTCCTGGCTGCCGCACCAATTACCTCAACGATCTCCGCAAAGGAACAAGTTTCACTGAATTCCTTTTCGCTGGGGCATCAGCTGTCAAGCAAAGAGCTCGGATTAGCCTGGCACAATTCAAATTACCGATTTGCATTTCATTTTTTATTGTCCTGTCTTTTGGCTGTTCCCTACAGGGAGCGAGCAAAGAGCAATCTTCCCTCTCCCCCAGCGACACTTCCAGCATCTCCACCGAGTCCCGGATAACTCCAGCTCCTCACCATGAGGGGTCTGTGCTGCAAAAAGCAGCCGAGCCGTTCAGCTGCGAGCTCCGGTGCAGCCTCGCACTCCTGGCTCCCCTTGGAGTTCCGACTACGTTATTCCCAGACACCGTCTCGCCCGCTCAGACCCCGCGGCTCTGCTGCGCCTGCAGACGCCCGAGGAAGGGGAAAGGCAGCTCCCGCGGGACGGAGCGCCGAGCAGGACGAGGCGCCGGCCCCGGCTGCGCCCGCTGCCAGCAGGTGAGGGACGTCGCGTGGGGGCTGCGGGGTCGGAGGGGTCTCATGAAATCAGCCATCGCTGCCGCGAAGGGGAACAACGGCACAACCGTTATTGCCCAGTGACAAGGGTGATGAGCACAGCTCAAACACGAGAAACCTTCCATGCAGCAGCATCGTTAAGCTAAAGCACGTTTTCTAAAATGAAGTAAATTGGATGCGAGATGTCAGGGTGCCACATTCCCGGATTATTTGTATACAAGCGTGTGATTTTATACAACAGGATGGCAATGCTTTTTTTAACCTAACCCACATTACTATTTCCGCAGCAGCAGGAACACTTGCTCCAACCATTCAATTTGCTTTTTCCAGCATCCAAAAATGTTACCACGCCTGATCTTTTGGCAGTTCCACTGCTTGCATAACTGCAGCCGAGACAGAATTTTGAAATTATCCTTTCTAAATAACCAAAAGAAACCACCACGTTTTTCCTCCGGGAAGGTTTACTGAAGAAGGGGGGCGCTGCGTTCCTGCTACCACAGCTGGGCAATTTAAAAGGCTAAGTACAGACCCCAATTTTTTAATTACATGTTTAAATATCTGGGTTCCATCTCTCACCCTGAACCTCCCACTGCAGGGCTTATAGGAACTGCTACAGGAAACACACTAAAACAAACAATAACTTTTATTTTTATTAAGTTACCAATGTGCATTTCTGTCCTATCTCAGGTCAAGGGTTCTTTGCATGTGCGTGTATGTGTCTAAGGATCTCCAAAAGAAAAGGATTACCTTAGGAAACAAAGCCTATTTGGTTTTTTCCTTGGAATAGCTCTGTTACCCGGGATGTTTGATAACAAACTCTGTGGAGCTCCACTCAGGGCCTCAAAATTTGCCACCAGTAACTGTTCTATTTCAGACAGCTTTTTTCCATGTCAACATAATTTTTTCTTTTAATGTCTCAACCTCGAGGTTCAGGAGAAATGAAGGGAATCTGTGCCAACTTGTCTTTCGGGACGCAGCCCTGCCGCCACGATGCCGTCCTGCGCGAAGGCCCTGGTGCTGCCACCGCAGACGACGAAGGAGCCACGCGCAGCCCAGCCTCCCCGCAGCGCTCCCGCGCGCCACGCGTCCCCGCCGGCAGCGCTTCCAGGCGCAGCCCACGTACGCGTTACGGGGAAGCACGCGGCCCCGCACCCAGCAGAGCCACAATCCCGGTCGAGCGTCGCGTTGAGAAACCCACCTTGTACCTAAAGTTCCTTTGAAACACCAGGGGCCGACCACCCCCAGCCAAACCTACAGCCGCACGGTCCTCGTAAAGCCACCCACACAGACCGAGGCTCGAGGCTTCACTGGTGACGGCTCAAGCCCAGTTTCCAGGGGGAACGTGGGGGGAATCTGTCCAAGACAGCAGCTCAGCCAGACCTCCCATCACCCCATCCCATTGCCGATTCCCAACAGCTCTCCCAAAGGCCAGTCCAGATGGTTTAAGTTGGTCCCAGCCTTTGGGGAACTAGTCGTCCCCTAAAACAGCACAAAATACGGCAGAGGGAGAAGCAGCTTCTAATTTTTCTAATTTGAGCTGTTTAAATCAACAGTATATTGAAATTAAAAAAAAAAACCAAAACAAAAAAACCGAGAGTTCTGTTTTAGCATTACAGCACCAAGCAAGAGCTTCCGCAGCCACCATTCAGCTCCTGAAAACGCACTCAAGGAACTGAATTTCGGAGTTAGGAAGAGACAGCTGAATTTTCAACCTACGTGACATTTCTGTGACAGTAATGCTGCTTGGCTGTATAGTGTGTTCGTTACAAACTGTTCTTCAGATATTTTTAACAAACTACGCTTAGTTATAAATTCACCGAGTGAAAAGCTGGCATAATAGGCCTTAAACGAAGGATGTTTGGGTGTCCAGTTAACCCAAATACGTATCTATTCCATACGTACATGTGGAATACACAGGTACATCCCACTTTTCAAATTCAAACCCATTACAAATCTGTCAGTTCCACAGTTTTGACCCATCTGTAGGAAAAGGCGTCCGACCCACAGAGCCACACGGAGGGAAGGTGTCCTTCGGGAGGGAGGCCAGCCCTGTCCCCAGCGCCGAGCAGGGACGTCCCTTCCCAACCTCCTCCTCCTCCTCCTCCACACCCAGGTCGAGGAGAGCTGCTGAGGGGCCTGGCCTCTCCCGGCCCTCCGGAAGACACTGATGCAATTCCCAGTGTCTGGGGACTGGGAGCAGCCGTGACTCTCCCACCAGGGTGCCCAAAGCACACGCAGCACCCGGAGACTCTTCTTCACCCTCACCCCAGCCAAAAAAGCTCCTTTAGCTACAGTGCTCTGACGGGCTCCTTGGTGGAAAGCAGCAGGCGGCACTGGGAAATGAGGGGGCAATCGAGGGGGCAATCGAGGGGGCAATGAGTGCTCATGGCACCTGAAACCCACCGTTACCCCAAGCAGGCGTCCAGGCAGGTTTTGTAATCCATGTAACTTCTCAGCAAGCCTGAAAGTGGAATGGTACCGCTGACCCCCCCAGCTCTCCCAGTATCCTCCCAGCAGAGGGGCTCCAGCCCTCCCGGCATCTCTGGGGCCTCCTCCGGCCCCGCTCCACCAGCTCCGTGTCCTCCTGCTGTTGGGACCCCCGGAGCTGGACCCAGGATTCCAGGGGGGTCTCCCCCGAGCGGAGTAGAGGGGCAGAATCCCCCCCCGGCCCTGCTGCCCCCGCTGTGGGGATGCAGCCCCGGGGGCGGGGGGGTTCTGGGTGCCAGTGCTCGGTGCCGGCTCACGGGCAGCTTTTCCCCCCCCGGCCCCCTCAGGTCCCTCTGGGCAGGGCTGCTCTCCATCCCCCCATCCCAGCCTGGATGGAGACCGGGGGCTGCCCCCACCCGGGTGCGGGACCCTGCTTGTCCCATTCAACTTCACGAAGTTCCCATGGGCGCTTCTCCAGCCTGAGAAGGTCCCTCTCAATGACATCCCTTCTCTTCAGAGAATCAACTGCACCACTCGGCTCAGTGTCATCCGCAAACGTGGTGAGGGTGCACCCAACCCCACCATCATTGATGAGGATATGAAATAGCACTGGTCCCAGTATGGACCCTTGATGGACACCACTCCTTACAGGTTGCCACTTGGACACCAAGTCATTAACTGTAACTCTTTGGATGCGACCATCCAGCCAATTTCTTACCCCCTCTCACAGTCCAGCCATCAAACCCGTACCTCTCCAATTTAGTGGCCAAAATGTTGTGTGGGACCATATCAAAGGCCTTACAGGAGTCCGTAGATAACACGGGTAACGCTTTCCTTGCCCACTGATGCAGTCACTTCCTCGTAGAAGGCCACACTCCATTAGTCAGGCACAATTTGCCCTTGGTGAAGCTATGCTGCCTGTCTCTAATTGCCTCCCTGTCTTCCGTATGTTTTGACATCCTCCAGAAGGATCTTCTCCATGATCTTACCAGACAGGGAGGTGAGGCTGACTGGTCAGTAGTTCTCAGGGTCCTCCTTTTTACTCTTTCCACGAGACGTTTCCCTTTTTCCAGTCACTGGGAACTTCACTTGATGGCCACAACTTTCCAAATATGACAGAGAGTGGCTTGGCAACTACATCAGCCCGTTCCCTCAGGACTCCCCTCCCCTCCTGGGATGGAGCTTGTCAGGTCCCATGGACTTATGTGTGCTCCTCAGGTGGTCTTTAACCCGATCTTCCCTTGCACTGGGAGGGACTGCCTGGAGGTTCAGGCGCTTGAGAGATGTAGGGAGAGTGATTACCACTGAAAACCGAAGCAGGGAAATCATTGAGTATCCCAGCCTTCTCCATGTCAGTTGTCACCAGTTTTCCTGTCTTCTTTATTGGAAGGGGCAGCCAGGGATTTTCTTTAATCTTCCTTTTCTGGCCAACGTACCTGTAGAAGCCCTTATTATTCTTTCTTTGTATCCCTTGCCAATTCATTGAGACTCCGCAGACTTGGCTGGTCCAGAAGAATGTTCCACCCAAACATCAACACATCCAACACCCAGGTGCTCGCAGCCAGCAGCGGGGGCAACGGCACACCGTTACCCAAACCCCACAGCACCAACAAGACAGAAGAGCAGAGCTCTTGCTGAAACCCAACTGTCCCATTTGCGGAAGCAGCAGGATACGTACGCGTACACACATGTGTTCAACACCCATGCTAGTTTCAGTGTGCTTGCTTTTGCACAAAGCACAGGCAGCCTCCTACAACATGCACTGTAACTGCTGAAGCACATGAAAATAGCTTGGAACCAGGACAGAGGGCCCAAAAAACACTCTACAGGATGGAACCACAGAATCACTTGGGTTGGAAGAGACCTTCGAGA
>VZTS01010677.1:0-15650 GCA_013400795.1 Pluvianellus socialis
AACAACACCCCCTGCCCGGCCACGGGTCTCAGCAGTGCTGCATGCCTTAGGAGACCCTCAATGCGGCTCTCACTGCAAGTCTTCTCTAACAACTCTCCTCTTGATAATAAACTGAAAGCATGAGAAAAATGGTGCATGTCCTGCTGGGCAGGGAGCATCGGGAAAGACCATGCCTTGGTGCAGCTTGCAGGCTCTCAAGTTCCCCTGCCTGATGGCAATGTGGGGAGGAAAGATTGGGAAAGGAGGATGCCATGGGCCAGCTTAATAAAGCCTGTCTCAGCTGAGCTCAAAAATTCCATTCGTGGCGTCAGAGACACCATCAAAGGTGACATTAACTGAGAAGGCAAAGTCCTGAGACATGCTTTGACCTTCAAGGGGCTCATGGAGGTTCTAGAGTCTCTTCAAGAGCCCAGACACCAGCCAGGAGCCCTGCAGAGACCAAGGTCCCCCTAGCAGCGCCTGGCTGGGCAGACTCAGTGCACAAGAAAGGGTTGACCTGGCAGCTGGGCTGGATTGCTGGGGCAGCTGGGTTTTTCCTTTCTGAGTGATGGATTTCCTTTCTGGATTGCTGGGGCAATCCAGATGCCGTAGGTGGAAGGACATTTCTTCAAATCTGGGGATTTTCCTGCTGCAGGACCAGGGACTGGGTTTGTTCCTGGTGCTGTGGGAGTGGGCTGTGCTAGCAGAAGGTCTCTGTCTGTCATTCTTCCATCCACTCTCTGAGATGTTTCTCCAAAAGAATTTTCTCCCTGCAGTGAGCAGATGGTTCAGCGTGGCTTTATTGTGCCATTGGAAGTGGCTCTATCTGGAGAGTCTACAAATATATTGAAAATAACTAGTAAGGACTACCAGGGCTCAGCAACCTGTGATTATTTCGGCAATACTGGGTATTTTCACACAGTGGGACACACCTGGTCTGCCATTGGGTTTGCTGCTTATGCCCAGGAAGATTAGGGAGAAGCACCTGACTTTGGTTCACTACCTGTCCCCGGACAAGGCTGCTTCACTTGCTCACTTACTGATTTTACAGAGAGTAAACGGAGAGGGGCAGGAGAGGAGCAAGGAGAGGAGCAGCGAGAATTGGGATGCTGGGGTGGGGGGACAACAAAGGCCTGAAGACCCCTCCCCTCCTGGACTGATGGATGGATGACAAGTACAGAGAACTTCGATGTTCTCTGTAGAATATCTGCAGAGTTAAGGATGAAACTTCTCTTTTTATTCCATTTTTTCTCCTCCCAGGAGAGCCACAGAGCCCAAACAACGGGGACTAGGGTAAAACCACGGGGCAGCCATTCAACTACGTTGTGGAGAACCTCAGAACTTTGGAGGGGGAGTCCGTGTGCATGGCCCTGTTCTGGGGATGCTCTGGGAGCTGAGGCAAGCTCAGACTCTCTCAGCAAGAAGATTGACCCTTTTTTCCCCAGATCTCACCCACTATGTCAGGGCTTGTGGGTATGGGCAGGCGCAGCCTTGGCAGCCCCCAGCTCCTTATCAGTCCTCACTGCCCAACAGGCTGTGCAGCCTCCAGCAACAGAAGGCCAGCTTTGAATAGCTTTAAAATATTTTACAGAGTATTTCCACCTTCCTGCTTTGTGCCAAAACGTTCCTCCCTCTTCTTCCTTCCCTCCACACTTTACTGGTGAACCCCCCCCCCCCCCCCACACACCCAAAAANCCCCCAAAGAAACCCAAACAAACAAATAAATCCCAAATATTATCTTGTCCTGATTTCAGCAAAAATCCAAGAATGCAAGCCCCTCTCCCCACCCACCCCGACGTGTAACAAAGGGGAACACAGCGCTTGCAAAACTGCAGACAGACCTGGGAATCTCCCCTACTTTAAGGCTGTTGAGAAGGTGTTGGCTGAAGGTGGAGGGGAAAGCAAGCCGCGTAACGAAGGCCATCAACGATGCTCCCGTTGTACTAAACCATCAAGGTGTATCTTTAGCAAGAAGAGCATCACGGCGCATGTTGGAAGCAAGCCCAGCCCTGCATGCGGCGCAGCCTCTGCCCACAGACGATAGGAAATCAGGCGAGAGGATCTGTCTATGTGCAGGGTGATTGTACCAGCTCCGCATCTAACGGGGTAAACATTTCTGTGCAGCTAAAAGGCAAACAGTGCTCCCGGCTCCCACCCAGCTTCAGTTCCTCGGCACAGCTTGCTCTTCTGGTTGAGGATAAAACATTGCACGTTTCAAAAGCCAAAGCTTCTTTCCAGAGGTGGAATGTGCCTCCAGCCAGCAGCAACAGCCACCTCGAGCACCCACTGAATCCGTCCCGTGAACCCACCAAACCCTGCTCATCCCCCGGGGTCGCAAGACCACAGTCCCCATGGGTTTGCTCGGCTGTGCTTATCCTGGGATGCTTGTGCTGCTGCTCTGTGGCCCAGCGGCAGCAGGAGGGGTTCTGGTTCTGGTGGAGGTGTCCCCGCAGCTGGTGCAGGAGAGGTCAGAGCGGGGGAGCCGGCAGCCTGGTGGGAGCTCTGCGCTAGTGGCCTCCCGCCTCCACCAGCTGGGAAGCATAGAGAGCTAGTGTGTGATGGAGGAACTGGTACTGCTCACTCGTCTGGATCATCCCACCTCTGCAAGGGAAAGGCAGGTCTCACTGACACCTCGCCGAGGACCACAGCCCCATCCCCATCTCCTTGCTCCCGGGGCACAAATATTCCTGCTTCACCCGCCATGTCCAGGTACATCTGAAACAGGCACCAGAGCTGCCCAAAAAGTATTGGGGCTCAAAAACATTGTTGGGCTGCTCAAAATGCAGATTAGCAACTTATTTGGCTCTAATTTTTACTGGTACTTCACCTTGAAAAGCGGCAAAATTGAAAGTTTCTGAATTTAGCAGCTGAGCTGGAAGGAGCAGACTGGCTGCCGGGTTCAGAGCTGCTATCCTTTCCCTCATGTCCTCAGATCCCCAAAACTACAATAGCCCTCCCTGACAGCAAAACCAGCCCAGCACCGGGCAATCGTTTGCTGTCACCACATCTGCATTTTTCAGCAACCCTTCCGGTTTCCATCAAAAATTGTCTCCACGCCTCCCCGCAATGCCCATCCCCACGTCTCTCCCGCATCCCTCCTCCCCAGCTTGGCAGCCAGCAGGACCCTCCAAGGAGCAGCCTGCTGTGAGCACCCACCGGTCTATGCGGAGATGGCACACAATTCCCAGGATATCCACCTCCCCCTTGTCCTTCAGCTGCTGGCATCCGATCCTGGTAGCGATAAAGCAGCCTGTCCGGCCGATGCCTGCGCTGCGGGACAGACACAGCTGTGCTGAGCATCACCATCGTCCGCTGCCTGGCCCTTAATCTGTCCAAGCTTGACATGCTCCCAGTTTGGTTTGCTGCCATTTCTTCCCAGAGGGGTGCTGGGGTCCCAGTCCCAGCTGCCAGACCAGCTTTCTCAGCCAGGCATCAGAAGGTGTGGGCTGCGTCATTCTGCCACGGCAAGGGGGTCTTGCCATGTTGCACGGCCCAGCTGAGGTTGCTCTGGAAGCACAAACCCATCCCTGCATGGTGCAGGGGTCTCTGCATCCCCCTCCCGGATGTTCTCAAACCCCAGGCGCCCAGCAGTTTGCCCGGGGGCGGTCCAGCCTGCGGCACTGCTTGTGGAGTGTGTTGTGTAGGGACAACAGGGCACCCTGCTTCACTGTCCCCAAATTCCCTTAGCCGTGAGAGAAAATACTCAGAGGCCACCTCCTTCAGGAGGGCTGCCCTGAAAACCAGCTTCCCAGTCACGCTGTAGGCCATGTCAGCGGCAGGGGAAACAGGAGCCTGAGCTGTGGATCTGCTGTGGGTCTGGTGGCTGGATCCCAGCCCTGCAGAACTCTCCTGCACCCCCCTTGTCGTCCGCAGACCCGGGTGCAAATCAGATTTCTTTACAGGGCACTCTGCACCATGCTAATGCCACCATCCTCATGCTGGGACGGGAGCTGCTGGTTGAATAACTCTGCTATGGGGACGCCATGCCCTGCTATTCCTGCACCACAGCAGGACCAGCCCACGAGCATTCACACAAGGGATTTTCTGGTGGCTGGATCCCAGCCCTGCAGAACTCTCCTGCTCCCCCCCTTGTCGTCTGCAGACCCGGGTGCAAACCAGATTTCTTTACAGGGCACTCTGCACCATGCTAATGCCACCATCCTCATGCTGGGACGGGAGCTGCTGGTTGAATAACTCTGCTATGGGGACGCTGTGTCCTGCTATTCCTTGACCAGCCCATGAGCATTCACACCTGGGATTTTCCCCTCCAGTGTTTGCAGGCTGACCCCAAGCTGAGGGGCACAGGAGGGCTCGGGAGAGGGGAAAGCTCCTACCTGCAGTGCACAACGATGGGTCCTGGTCTGGCTGCAGCCTGCAGAGTCTCTTCCACCTTGGACACCAAGTGCAGCAGGGGCCTGGCTGACTCAGGTGTCTGCTGGTCCGGCCAGGAAGGGAAGAGGATGTGTTTGACCTGGCGGCATTCACCTTCAAGCTTTTCCAGCACAGAAGAAAGAGAAATCAGGATGTAGGAGCACAGACTCGCTGGTCCGGGTCAAATGAAGGCACGGAGTCCAGCTCAAGCAGAGGCCAGGCAGCTTGCGACCGTCTCATCTGCTCTCCTCCCAAACTACTCTTTGAGCCTCTGCCAGACACCCAGGAGAGATCCCTGGGCCAGGGACAGCAGGAAGTGTCCCATCCCAGAAGATGGGAACAGATACAGTGGCCCAATAGCGTTCCCACAGTCCAGGCAAAGCCAGCAAGATCCTTCTAGCTAGTTTCAGCCCAGGGTGACTACGGAGAGCCCATGGGGCAGAGCCCAGTGTCACGGTGCGAACAGCAAAGGGCTATTAAAGGTGGTCTCCCCAGCTGACCCCCTCTCCTCCCCCCCAAGGGCTGGGTCCTGCTCCCTCCCAGCCTCCTCAGGCAGGCAGGAGCTCTGCAGACCCCCCCTCCGGCAGGGGGCTCATCAGATCCAGCTCCCCAGGCCGTGAACCCTGTGCTCTCTTGTCACACAGTGTTGCCATCTCGCTAGAGAGCCCAGGGGTGCTGGGAGCACTGCCGGGCCCCGCTGGGCTCCCCCTCTGACCCCAGCATGGGGCTTGAACCCACCTGGATGGAGAGATCCCGGAGTGTGTACTCCACGCACTCGCTCACGCCATGCACGCAGACGGTGAAAGGGCCGTAGGTGCCCTCCTTCTCGGGCCAGTAGTGGACACATTTCTGAAAGAACAAGGCAGGGTTTGTGGCTGCGGAGATGCTGAAGGCACCAACTGGATGTCTGAGCTATGCTTTGCTCAGTGCTCTTGGGACTGGGCATCGCCTGGGGAGGTGGGGGGGAGCAGGGAAGGTAGATGTGGAGTGACAAACAACACAGGATGCGGATGGGACAGGTCCCTCTCCCCACATCTGCTCCCCCCACGCCCTTTCCCATACCCGGCCGTATGACTTTCAGAGCCCAGGGGGTCCCCAGGCCCCACAGGAGCTGTGCCTGGGACAGTCCGTGTCCTGCCAGACCCAGACGCCAGCCTTGCTGGTGGAGAGCACAGGGATGCTGTGCCAGCCAGGGAGAGAAGGGAGGAAGGACATGGCCAGGAAGGAGAGGGTCACTTCCCCCAGGCTGGTGCTCCTTTTATGTGGAGACAGGGATCCCAGCCAAGCCACAGGGTGTCCACCACGCAGGGCACAGCGCTGTCGGCTCCCATCCCAGCCTGGATGAGGATGAGAGCTGCCAGCCCGGGAGGAGAGCTGCTCAGCGCCGGAGGGACACTGCTTGCTGCTGCCCCTGCTCCCTCTCCCAGAATTGCCTAATCTCTTTATCCTATTGTCCAGCTGGCAAACCCAGAGCACGAGAGGCCACATGAGAAGGAGAGGCTTTGCTGGATGGGGCCAAGGCTGCAGCCCTGTGGGTCTCCTCCTCCGAATGTGGTGGATCAGGGGTACCCTCTGAGAGGAGAGCGGAGAAAGCAAGCGGGTACTCAGGCCCCACGTTTGGTCTCACGAAACCCCTTGCTGACGTTAAAGCTCCACCACACCCTTTGCTGGGTGTGCTGGGCCTGGGGAGGGACAACAGTACCTCTTTGCGCTCCTGGAGCTTGGTTATCATGACGATGAGGGGTGCCTCCTCCTGCCACACCATCTCCCAGAAGTCAGTCACGGTGTTCAGCATGGGTCCCTGGGTGGCAATGTACTCCCGGGGCCGCCCTGCATAGCCCTGCCAAGCACATGGTCATCAGTGACACTGCGGGGGGGACCCTGATGTGTGAGGGAAGCCTGTCTCCAGGCCACCCCGGCTTTTGGGTGCTTGTCTTCTAAAGGTGAGAGACTGAACCACACAGGCTATTTAGAATCATAGAATCATAGCTTAGTTTGGGTTGGAAGGGACCTTAAAATGTCATCTGGTCCAATCCCCCTGCAATGAACAGGGACATCTTCAACCGCAGCAGGTTGCTCAGAGCCTCATCCAAGCTGACCTTGAATGTTTCCAGGGATGGGGTATCTACCACCTCTTTGGGCAACCTGTTCAACTATTTTCTACCAAACCTGTTCTTGAAATGCTTTTATAGACCTGACTTCCCAGCAGCAAACCATGTGTATCCCAGCTCCTTGGAAGCACCCCCAGGTTACCGATGTGACAATAACCAGTGTGATGAATGCCTCGGAGAGCCAAAGGTCACGCAGAGACAGTGCTTCTCACCAGAGGCATTTCCCCAAGGACAAGCAGAAGTCATCAATCTCTTTAAGGAATATTTTGTATAGGCCTGTTCTCATGCCTCAAGATTATTTTCTTCCTAGGAAACACTTTTTTTCCATTCAGAAGGAGACTTGCAGTAAGACCTGGTGGTGTCAACACTGGGAATTTCCTCCCACCTGCTCCTCATGCTCAAAAACATTTAATGGAATACCATCAGCTGGAAAAACATTGAATCCCAGGTGGGGGTTGATGTGATCAAATGCTTGCAGAGCTCTCCCAGCCTCACTGTGCCTTCTGAGCATGCCAGAAGCAGGCTGGGCTGCTAATTTGCTGATGTGCCCACAAATTCCTGCACCGTCACTCCCTTGGAGAGGTAAGTGGAAGGAACAGGTCAGGAAGTACCAGCTCCATGCAGGGATGTGTGGGCACGTGTGCGCACATATATGTGCACAAGTGTGTGAGATAGGGATGGGCGGTGTTGGTGCACTTTTGTTAGCACTCGTGGGAGACAGAGAGGGTGCCGCGTGCCCACGGACACCCTGATGCATGTGGACAGGGTGACGGTGTCACCCGACGTGAAGCTGCACGCCCAACGCACGCCAATGTCACCCAATGTGAAGCAGCCAGGCTGCTTCAGGAAGACTACTCTAAAAGTAGTCCTCTGCTGCCAATTTTCAAACCCTCGTTTGGACCAGCAAGCCTCCCCAACAGTTTTAGGCGTGGTGCTCCTGTGTCCAAAGTCAGACCTTGACCCTCACTGCAGGATGCCGGCAGCTCAGGCTGCTGCTTCTTGTTGGATCACACGCATGAGTGCCACCAGAGAAGAAATGCTGCTAAATGTCCTCCAGCTGCACCCTCAGCCCACCTTCCAGCGGTCCGTCCATCCCACCAGAGGGCACTTTTGTGGGCTACTTTTCGGAGTCCCACATTCCCACGCTCTCCTCGCTGCCACACACCCAGAGTGGCTGTGGACCCACCTCTGCTTCCCAGAGCCCCTGGCCTGTCCCAAGCCGAAGAACACTGAAACGAGATTAATAGCTCAGAAAGAAGCCTACCAACCAGGCAGAGCTGGTCCCTGGCTGACACAAGAGCCTGGTTTAGGCTGGTGTATGGTTCAGCACAACAAGTGAGGCTGCAGGCCGGAAGGGGTCATTGGCACAGGAGAATGATTATCATAGGTCAGGCTGCTGGAAGTAACACCTTTGGGTCTGGGGATTTCTCAGTCCGTGGAAAGGGACCCGATCAGGTGTCAAAGATAAGCCATGCCCTCTCCTTCATTAGCTTTCTTCTTGGGAAATTGCAACAAACTCCCTGAGGAGAGAGGAAATTCCTGGATGTCTAAGGGTTGAACAGCACTGGGCTGCAATGCTCTGTTGACATGGCTTGCCTCCGGTGGCCTTGCCAGATGATGGACTAGCATGAGGAAGACATGGAGAAGCCACTGCGAGGGAGCCCATATGGGTGCTCAACTTCCCCAGGCAACGGGAGCCAAGTCTCATGAGCTCCTGCCTTATGAGACTTCCCCACCAAAACGACAGTGTGTTTGCCCCATGCGGATGGAGCCGCATCTCTCCAGCTCAGAAAGTTCAGACTGCCACCCCAAGGCAGCCACAGGACAGTGGGTGACAGCTGGTACCCTGGCATGTGGGACCCAGCATGGCATCTGCAGCACTGAAGAGTTTGCAGCCCGACGCCCTGTGAGCTGTGGGCTGCAGGACCTGGGAGACCATCTGCTCTCCAACCAGGCAGGACACTCACCGTGATGTAGTTGGCATTTATGTATCCGTCTTCCTCCTGGTTCCCTGCCCTCCTGAGACAGACACGGCTCTCAGGATCTGAAAGACATGGCAGGCATTACCCCAGGGACAGTCTTTCAGAGTCTGACCCTGCCCATCCTCCCTGCTTCAGCTCCCGTGGCTGGAGACTGAGTCCTCCCAGCTCCATGCCCTGCTCAGAGCTGTCTGCACCCTCCCTTGGGCTCCTTCTTGCCCCACTTCACCCTCACTACAGTGGCAGGATACAGCTATCCGTGCCCAAGCCTGCCTGTAGCACAGTGAGCGTGGAGGGGGGCGGGGAATAACTCACCCCCCAGGGCCTTCCCACAGTGCCTGACTAGAGCCCAAATGAGTCCTGTAACGTTCTCAGCCTTTATACCCGCAGCGACGGGCACCTGGGACATGTAAGGCCCCCATGGTGGCAAGAAGCCACCCAGGCTGGGCTATCATGCACTGCACAGCCTGGGAATACACCCCAAGAAGTAGCTCCCCATAACACACCTGCAACACAGCACCCAGGTCCTGCAACGTGGGGAGCAGGAACGAGCACGGCGGAAGCACCAAGAGCACCCAGAACTGCCCAGCCCCTTGGCAGGGCTGCTCCGAGTCACCCCTCGCCCACGCACGCCCGTGCCCACCCACACACCCCCACGTGCCCCCTCTTCCCCCACCTTGTTTCCCTGCATGTGGCAACCGAGCAAATGGGAGGCAAAGGGACGCAGTGGCACGTACTTGGGAGGATGGTTTTGTATCTGTCCTTGGAGGCACGTCCAGGGATCTCCAGCTCCTCTGGACTGACAAAGTTGGGTGGGATTTTCTGCAGGAGGAGAGAACAACTGTGAGGAAAACCTCACTGCTGCTGCCTGGTCTCCTGGGTAATAAAGCCAATCCAGGGGCCTGATAGCATCAGCTGTCGGCTCCTGGCATGAGCCCTGTCCTTGCCCCCGATGTGTGGGGACACTGTGGGAGAAGAGTTTGGCATGGGAGGGCAGGCACTGGCTTTACAAAGACACAAGGGGCACTTGTGTGCACCAGGGAGCGGGCAGCCAGGGGATACCCAGGGCACCCCTCACCCCTCTTTGCCCACATCACCTTCCCAGCCACGGGTGCCGTGGGGCACAGCTGGGCTCGAAGCCTCCCTCGGAGATGTCCACCCCTGTCCGCCCCCCCCCCCACCAGCCCTGCCACCGCTCGTGTGAGGAGGGAGAGGGGAGGGAAGCATCACACCGAAAACTCTTCCTGGAGCTGTGTCAGGCTCTGGGCACGTTGCTGGAGCTCCTCTCTCCTCAGCACATGGCTGGACGTCTTCAGGAACTTCAGTGTGATATCCCGAGGCGTACAGACAGGCTGGATGGGCTCCACGCTCCCCAGCGAGCTCATGTCCAGGATCAGCGACACGTTGGAGCCCCTTCTGTGAGTGAGGCAAAGGGGTCCCTGGCTGACCCTCTGCCATCTCGGGACAGGAGGGCAGCCCATCCCACCACATCATCTGTTAAAAACACCCCACACTGAGCAAAAGCCAGACAGGGAATAACAGGATGAAAGAAAGGGCCAGGAAGAGACCTCAGAAGACTGTGTGTGTGCAGCAACAAGGAACTCACTGGTCAGTTGGGCGTTTTGCTGAAAAGCCCCCAAAGAACAGGGTCTAGATTTGGCCCAGGCTGGGCTGGGGACGGGTCAGGGCTGCATCCACGCTCAGTCCTGGCGTCTGCAGAAGTTGGCAGTCAATGGGCTGGCAGGGCTGGGCGTGGGCAAGGAAGTTTTGGGGGAGCCCAAGGCCTGGGGACGCGCAGTGCCCTGGGTATCTGCCACCCGGGCTGCGATGGCCAGCGCCGGGTTTGGGCTGCAGGCACTGCCCAGCCACACTCACCTCTCCTGAAGACGCACATGCTTCTTGGCAGAGGGACTGGTCTTGTCCGTCTTGTCCATGTCTGCCCTGGCTGCCTGGGCTGTCAGGCTGCCGTTATGAACTCTGGAGCACACCAAGCAGGCTTGTACCATGCTGCGGCAGCCACAAAGCCCTTGTCCTGAAGCACGGGGAGTGGACGCGGGGGGGCCTCAGCTCCTTGGGAATCAAGGAGCCATTGGAAGAGAAGCAGCTGGAAAAGACAAGGCAGATCTGAGAGGTACCATGAGGCTGGGTGGATCCCCTGACAGACGGTCCCTAAACAAGTGACAAGTTTCAGGTCCTCAGCAACCCTGGAACCAGGGCCCCTAGCCCCTGCATCCAGGCGGGTGGCAGTGGGAGAGCTCCCAGCATGTTCACCCTCCGGTATGCCTGAGCACTGCAGCACACCCAGGCACCCACGGGGGACACTGGGCATGGCACCAATGGCCATCTGCTTGCTCCAAGCCGAGGAAGCACACGCCCTGTGCTGCCAGAGCATGGTCTGGCTTTGGTGGAGCCCAGGATGCTCTCCACCGGCACAGGGAGCACATGCTGCCATGTGTTCCAGCCCTTTCCTGGCATGCCTGCTTCGGCCTGGGAACATGATGGGGAAGAGGGAGAGCTGGGACCCGCACGAGCACGGCAGCATTGGGCAGGTGAGATGAATGGGTTGTAGGCACCACAAGGAGCCTGGCCAGCTCCTGCTGTTGGGAGACATGGGGCCAGGCACCATCAACAACCTCAGTGAGGCTCCGGTAAGGGAGGGATGACCCTGGGGCAGCCTCCTCCATCCCTCAGGTCTCAGCAACCATCAAGAGGAAACTGCTTTATCTGGGTGGCTGAACATGAGGCAACGGGGTAGCCCAGCTGGAGGAGGGTGCCAAAGCTCGTCTGCCGCCATCCCCAGGACAGCACCTGGCAGGGACAGGGAGATGGTGGTGATGCCCGTTCCCCTCTGGGCAGAGCTGCTCATGGTGCAGGCAGCACCCTGGGATCATGAGGCCCCTTCTTGTCCCCAGCTCCCTCCATGAGGAGGAGATGGACCCAAAGGGACGGGGGATGCTGTGGAGTCAGAGCGCTCAGTGGGTCAAGAGTTGGATCCCAGGCCCCACATCAGTCCTGCAGAGAACTGGGTCCATGCTGTGGCCGTGCCATTTGGGAACACGGCTGAGGCAGGAGCCATTCCCCTGCTGCCCAGTGGCATTTCTGGGGGTGGCAATACCACCGCTCCCACACACATTGTCCTCATGCCCAATGAAGGGTGTCCTTGGGGTGTCCCCTGGTTCAGCAGGGCAAGAGCAGCTGCTCCCGGGAGCTGCAGCACCAGGGGAGATCCTGGGCAGAGGCAGCAGCGGGCTCCAGCCCCATTAGCTGTCCCTCACACACCAGCCAGGAAACACCTGGGAGATGCCCCAGCCAAGCCCCTGGCAAGCAGAAGGGCCCTGGGAAGAGCTGGCACTTGCAGGGAAATTGTCCCCATCACCCTGCCCAGCATCCCAGTCCTCTCCAGAGCTGCCTGGCATGAGCATATGCCCACCACCCATGGGCACCAGCATCTGGCAATGCCTGGTGGGGGTCCCCCTTTGAGCCAGTGGCACATTCGGGGTGGGGGGCTGCCTACCTGCTGCCCCGCAGCGCGGGCTCCGTTGGTCCTGGCACAGGCCCGCAGGCACCACGCGTCGGTCTAACACCACGGTTTGAAAATGTTCAGGAAGCTGCTTATCAAAGGAGCTGCTGCCTCTGCCGCTTCCTCTCCCTCCTTCTCCCCCACCCTGCCTGCCGCCCACACACATACCGGCCACATCACCGCAGCTCCGCTCCGCTGGGCCGCCTGCAGCCCCAGCCCCGCTCCCTGCCAGCAAACCCCTGTCCTGCTCCTGTGGGCACAGCCCTGCCTCCCCCAAAATCCTGGGGTTCCTCCATGGGCACCTCTGGCAAGGCTAGTGGGGTGTGCTCGGTGCCCTCTGCCACTGGCCATGGCCGGTGCTGGTGCCAGCCTGTGGGGCACGGAGGCACGGGTGAGACCTGGCTGTGGGGCCAGGACGCTGGCAGGAGGGTTGAGGTGGGGCGGTTCACGTGGTGCAGTGGTGCTGCTCTGGGGACACCAGACCCCACCGGCCCCACAAGGAGCCAGGATGAGTCTTCCCGTCCCTGCCGCCCCGGCCATATTCCCTTGCCCGGGCTGTGCACCAGCTGTTCCCCATCCCACTGCAGGGTGAGCCAGGGCTCAGCAGCTCCCACCCTCATGCCACCTTACCATCCAGGAACTCATGTTGCTGTGGGTGCCATCCACCATCCCTCTGCACCCAGGACCATCCCTAGGCACCTTGAGGGAAGACACACGGGCTCCACCTCCTCCACAGAGCAGGGAAGCGGGTGTATTTGGGGAGGAAGCTCCTCAGAGGGTCTGGCTCTGGTGGGACAGGTCTGCCCTTGGGTCACTGCACATCCTTCCTGCCGATGCCTGATGCCCACTGCCGCAGCCCTGCCCCTCTTCCTGTTTGTTATTGCCCAGGCTCTGCTGAGAGACACTGCACGCTTCCTTCCTCTTCTGCCCCCACCCCGCCATGCTGCAGCAGCTCCCACTGTGTCCCTGCCAGCTGCCATGGACCCTGTGTCCCAAACCTCTTCTCCCTTCTCCTCACTGCCCCAAGGAGCCCCCTGCCCCGGGCCACCTCCAGCCCAGCTTATTGCAGTGACCGGGCCACCCCTGGGACGTGCAGTGCCAGCACTGCTGGTCACCGCGCTGGAGAGGTGCCTGTCTGTGCCTGCCTGTGTGTTTGCAGGAACCTGTGTGCAAGGGGGGACCAGAATTTCATGCTGAAAATGTCTTCACTGGTGGCCCATGGGAGACGCCATCAGTGCCAACTTTTACCAGAGAGCTGGGAGATCAGAGCGCTCAAGCTCCGGAGCAAAGTGCTGGGCTTGGCCAGCAGCAGAGCAATCTTATCCTGGAGACAATGGCCACCAGAATCTGTGTCTCATGAGCAGGTCCCAGGGTGCCGGCAGCTTCTGCAAACTTTGACTGGACTCTGTGTCAGGCCTGAGGATGGACTGAGGAATTGCTTCCTGTCCTGTGTGGGGAAAGAACTTGGCTGTAGGGGACTAAACAGAGCCCCACTATGGACAAACAAGCCCCAGCACTGCTCTTCCCTCCCACCCTTCCTCTTCTAACTGAGAAGTCTTCCTAAGATGACCAGCAGTGCAGTACTTAACAAGGTGGCCACATAAACTTGCCCTCGATCGGGACCAGGGTAAACAAAGAGGGTTCCTTCCTGAAGTATCAGCCTGTCAGACAATGTGTGAGCTTCCTTCCTTAGCAAGGCTGAGGCTGGGACTGTGTCTGTCCTCTTAGTGTAGTCTCCCATCTGGGTGGCTTTGAACTCAAAGGGTCCTTGAGGATGCAGCCAAGTTGCAACCCCCTGGGGCCACCCTTCCTGCCTTCCTGGCCCAACCCTATGCAGACCTGCTCCCTCCTTGCCACCCTGTTCCTCTGGCACTGGGACAAGCAAGGGACAAGCTTAGCATTGGGGCAGATATCACGGAGCCACCAGCACAGGCAAGTCATTGGGCACGTGTTGCTGACATCTGTGGACCCGCAGTCACCTCCACCCTGACCAACTGCCAGGCACCTGTGATGGGGAGGACGGAAACAGCTGGACCCACACAGACCTCGTAGGGCCCAGGGAACATCCCCAAAACCCAGCAGCATCCGAAGATGCAGAGAAACAGGGCTCCGATCCCCAGTGCTGGGCTGTCCAGAGGCCCTTGCTGTGCCCGAGAAGCATGAAGGACATATCCTACTCCCCTCCATGGAGCACAGCGAGCAGGAGGGCAGCACTGGCCTTTGAGAGCCGGATTTTGGCTCTTTTTCCCCAAAGGGAATGGGAATCTTTCACCAAGACATGGCTTTATCCAAGAAACAAGGTCAAACTGCAGAAGTGGTGTGGAAAAAACTTTTATGGAGGCCAAGAGCTCCCCGTGTGCTGTCAATTTTAGTTATCTCTGGCCCAGTATGATTTAAAAGATTTGATGGCCATTTCAAAGGATTTGGGACCCCCTTAGCAGTAAGTCCTTTCTTCCTCCTGCCAGGTTCTGCCTCCGGAAAGCTGCAGCGAAGGGTGCAGATGCACTCCCTTTGCAAAATGGCCTTGTTTGGTGGCCCTGGGACCTGGGTCACTCTGGTGCCTCAGTGAGACCACGCGCCATGCATGAGAAGGAAACTGAGACACTGAGGTGCAGCGTATCCTCTGCCTCTGAAGCAACACGGTATCAAGGTACTCAGCGAAGTACCTCAGAAAACCCCGCAAGGCTTCCCCTCTGACACTCGTGGACATCCCCGTGCCACTGGCTGGGCTCCACCAGCCCCCGGTGCACAAGTGCTGGCGGGGACTGAGAACGACACGCAGGACAGAGCCCTGGGAACCACACCTGACCTCCTTTTGGCTTTTCCTTATCCAGAAAGCGCCGATGGAGACTGAAGGGACTGTCCTGGCTGTGAGCACTCATCCAGGACAGAGGGAAAGCAGGAGGGAAGCAAAGACGTGGTGCAGGGATATGGCATGGCCCAGGCCCTGAGGGGCAGAAAAATCTGCACTGCTGAGACCTCCTGACCCCTACGTGCATCTGAGGGTGCACGAATGGACCCCAGCGAACCTCTGCCCGGCTGGCCCAGGTCCTGTTCCTCCCCTCCGCTAAAGCACCAGGAGGCTGAGACGTGACAACAGAGGTGTGTTTGTGGGGGTACGGAGCATGGGAAGCCACAGCTCAGTGGAGACTCCGAGCACGAAAGGCAAGATGCTGGTGGAGAACGAGGCATGAGCCTCTGGTGGAGATAGACTGGACATGAGGGAGACCAGGAGCAGAGGGAGCAGGATCACACCGCTTGGCCCAGCACACTTCCCATCTTTCAGTGCCACCTTCCGCCCTGCCTCCCCGCACCTCAGGTGTCGTGGGTTTGGGCTGGACTGGCCCAAGCAAGCCGAGCGACGGATGTTCCCTTTCTCCTGCCGAGCAGGAGGCAGAGAAGAAGAGAGACTAGTTTAGTAAGAACTAAACTGCTTTAATGAAATATAAAGAATAAAATGACAAAAAGAAAATAATGAAATACATACAAAACCGCATCAAGCTCCCAGGATGACAATCACGTCACCAGCAGGCACTGGGGAAGTCCCAGACTGGACTCAGCGACAGAAGGGAACTGGATTCAGGAACACACAGGTTGGGATCAAAGGCAGACGAACCGATGGAGTCCTCCTCGGGCACCAGCCATTGAAGTAGGAAAGCAAGAGCCCCAGCAAGAGCAAAAGCCCGAGCA